>PVJA010000630.1:0-105269 GCA_004027025.1 Myocastor coypus | reverse complement strand
TTCAAATGTGATTTGTTTCTTTTCTCTAGCAACTTTTAATACACTGTTCCTGTGTTGAATTTCTGGGATCTTGATTATTATATGTCTGTGTGTGGTTTTAATTGAGTTGTTGTTATTTGGAGTACCATATGCTTCAGTTACCTGAATGTCAGATTGTTTCCCCATATTTTAGAAATCGTCTACAATTACTTCTGTGCATATTCTTTTTATATCGTTTGTATTGACTCCTTCTTTCTCATTGATGCTTACTAGTCTCATGTTGTACATCTTTGCATTGTCTTGCAGATGTTGAATTATTTTTTTCCAGCATCCTAACTGTTTTTAAGAGATCTTTTCTTACCTTTTCATTAGTCACAATGGTGTCTTTAAGGTCTGAAAGTCTATTTTCACTTTCATTGAAATGGTTTTGCCAGCTTGTGATTGAGGTTTTAATTTCCTGTATAGCACTTTGAATCTGCTTCATACATTCTATTTCTTTCCTATATTGCTCATTAAAGGATTCTGTTAAGTTTTCTATTCTCTACTTTTTTTTATCAGTGTCTTCTTTAGGAGCATTTAGTACTTCTTTTGTTATAGTTCTTTCTTTCTTTTTTTTTTTTTTTTAACTTCAGAAATTATTTCTGATCTGATTGCCCCTATACCTTTCTGCAGTTGTTTCTTTACTTCAGATGCTATTATTTCAGAGATTTCAGGTGTGTGATTTCCAATTTCTTCTATGCTTCTGTTTCCTGCATTTGTTCTGGGTGGGCTCAGGGCCTGAGAATGTGTCTTGTTCCTTTTTTTTTGGTCATTTTGTATAGCACTGTCTTTTGATCTTTGGTGTAGAGTTTTGGTGCGTTTATTATCTTAGCACCAGATCTGGATCTACCAAGTTCAAACTTGTCGAGCTCCACTTCTTTCTGCCACAGCTCTTGGAAGCCAACCTGCTGTACCCTCTGGCAAGATGTTCTGCTCCTGGATCAGCTGGAAGGATCTTGCCTCTAGCCTTTCTGTAAGGAGTTCTGCTGTAAGGTTCCACACCACACACACCGGGCTTGGGCTCTGGATTGAATAAGGACCCAGTGGGCCACGTGTCATTTCACTCACATGCTAGGCCTGGGCTCTGGGTCAAATGAGGATCTGGTGGGCCTCGGGTCATCTCACTCACATGTGCCAGGCCTGGGCTCTGGGTTGAATGAGTGGGTGCTCAATTTTTCAATTTTTATTAGTACATGTTTGTAGTACTAATGCTTACATTTATTATGGGGAATAGGTACATAGCACTTTTTAAAAATTTTATTTATTTATTTGGTACAGGGTCTCACTATGCAGCTGGGACTTGTAGTGATCCTCTTGTCTCAGCCTCCCTAGGATTGGAATTACAGGTGTGCACCACCATACCTGGTCTCAGTGGACCACATGGCGCACCTGGGGTTCCGTGGTGTGTGGAAGTGGGAACCGAACCTGGGTCTTTGTGCATGCCAGGCAAGGGCTTAGCCTGCCAAGATATCTCCCCAGCCCCATAACAGTTTTTCATTGCTTGCACCGTCTCTTCTTTTCTGCTTCCATCTCTTGGTTTTCTTTCCATTTATTTTTGCATTATTTTTAAAATAACTTTCCATATTTTTCTCTATTAGCTTAAAACTTGCAAAATATACTTATGTGTGGTTTTAGTATTGCTTTAAAAGTAATAACTCCACCACAGCCGATGTTGGTCACTACTATTAACTTCCTCGTACCCCATGAAAGACCATAAAATACTTTATTTACATTTAATTATTCCTTGATTTATGCTACTGACATGCATATTTTGTTGCTGCTCTTAAGACAGCATCTCATTCTGCTATGTGGTTCAGGCTGACCTGGAACCTGCTGTGTAGCCCAGAATGGCCTTCAACTTGTGACAGTCCTCCTGTCTCAGTCTCCGTAGGGCTGGAGTTATGGGAGTGTGCTCAACGTTATGCATTTTGTACTACTTATAAATTTATTTAATTTTGAGGTACTGACGCTTAAGTCCCAGAGGGCTTCATGGTAAGTTATATTCTTAGCATTTTTTCTTTCTTTCAATTTTGAGCTAAAAATCTCCCTAATTGCTCAGATTGGTGAAAAACTGATTTTTTTTTTTTTGCCTCCGCTTCTCAGAGCATTATAAATACATTCATTTAGCACAGTGTTATGGCTTCATGTAGTTATAATTTATTTAATTTTCACCACTTTCTATACTTCACATTTTTGTCCATTTTATTTTCTCTCTTCCCAAAATATGAATATTAGGATTTTCTTGCTGCAGGACTCTTTTAGCCAGCTGTGGTAGAATCCATGTACCTTAATGTGTATTTATTTGGCACAATACAAGACCATGCACTGCACCAAGTACAGCTGTAGTGGCTGTTAGTTTGCTTTAGCAGATTGATGGTGGCTGAGTCCCTCTGCTTGCAATCTCTGGGAAGACAACTGTCATTGGTTTTCTGCATTTTCATGGTGGTATGTTCATGCTGGAATTTATTTTTTATTTATCCTACCCATGCTGTGTTTAATTCTTTAATCTACAGGTTCATGTCTTTCATCAATTCTGGGAACCTCTCAGTTATCAACTCCTCAAAACTTTGTCTTAGCTCTTTCTCTCTTCTGTACTCTATTCTTAAAATTATACTGCCCCATATTGTCTTCCCTGTTTCTTATCATTGCCTGCATTTTACATTTTTCATCTTTATCTCTCTTGTCAGCATTTTGAACAGAGTCTTTTGATGTATCTTTTAGAATTTCTTTTGGCTCATTTAGCTCATCCTGAGGGCGTGGCATGTGGTGTCAGGGAGCAAACCATGGTTCCCCATGCCTGGCTAAGCTTGCCTGAGCAGATACTTTAGACCACTGAACCATCTGGCTGGCCCATCTTTTTTTTTTTTTTTTTGTACTGGGGATTGAACTCAGGACCTGAGCTTTCCAGGCAGATAGTTTATCTACCTCGCCCCTGTTGATATATCTTGAAGTTCAACATTCTGTTTTAAGTCTAATCTGTTTGTTTGTTTATATTTTAGAGAAGGGTCTACAGGGTGTTCAGGGTCTCACTACTAGATTGGACTTGTAGTGATCTGCCTGTTTATAGCCTCCCAAGAGCTGGGATTATAGGCACATGCCCCCATGCTGCTATGGTTTATGTCTAGTTGTCCCCCCAAAGCCTCATGTAGTCATTAGGCGGGGACTTCTATAGATTGAGACTTGACTCATGAGTCACTGGGATTATGTTTTAGTACTGATGGGATTATCGGTCTGAGGACTGCGATTATGAGTGTGGTCTAGGGCGGATATCCTAAGGCAGAGAGCCTGATAGGAATATAAAGAGAGACAGACAGACTAGAGCTGTTGCTCTCTGCTGCCATGTTTGGTTGGCTACCTCTGCCACCATTTTGTTGCTGTTCCACCGCCATGAACTGGATGCTCTCTGCCCTGTTCCACTCAGCCTTGGGGCAACCGAATATGGACTGAAACCTCCACGAACTGAGCTAAATAAACCTTTCCTTTCTTCATTTTGAGTGTCGGGTATTTTTCCCAGCAATGAATAAAAAGTAACTAAGACACACGCCCAGTCTCAATTGTGTCAGCATGGTCTGGTGGGGGCGGGGGGTGTTGGGAAGGCAGGCCCAGGAATCGAAACTCTGGCCCCTGTGCCTGCTTGCAGATATTTTAATCCACTGGTACCGCATGTCATACCAGTCCTGGTATTAATCCAATTCATGAATTGTATTTGTTTACTTTTCAACTCTGTCATGCTAATTTTTATCATTTCCAGGAATGTGCCTATGTATTTAAGGCTAATTTTTAATTTTTTTTTTCATAAAATTGACCATTTTAACAATTTTAGTACACAGCTCAGGGCCATTAATGACCAGTACCTAATTCTAAGACTTCATTACTCCAAACAGGAACTTTATGCCTTAAGCAGTAGCCACTGACTCCCTCTTCATTCTCTGGTAATCTTTTCTAGTACCCTTGGCAGGTATCTGTCAGTTTTCCTGGCTTTAAGAATTTGCCTATTACAGGTATTTTATGTAAGTGGAGCCATGCAGTATGTGTCTCTCTGTGCAGGCACATTTAGCACAGTACAACGTCTCCAAGCTCATTTGTATTGACAAATGTGCAGAGTTCCACTCATTTTTAAAAAATATTCCCAAGCTACATTCCACTGCACGAACGTGCCTTATTTTGCTTATCTATGCTTTAATCATTTCTACTTTTTGGCTATGGTGAGCAATGCTATGGTGAATGTTGGCTCTGAGATGACGTCCGTGTAAAAGTCCCTGTCTCTAATTCTTTGGAGAAAAAAACAAAAACAAAAACAAAAAAACAAACAAACAAACAAAAAAAAACAACTATGTATCTATATCTTCCTCTATCTGTACATGTGGAGAGGTATGTAAGGTATACTAGAAATTCTATGTTTAGATTTGTCCTACCAAGCAGTTTCCATACTGGTTGCACCATTATATTTATTTATTTATTTTTTTTAACAGAAATGCGATTTATTAAGAATTTAATGGACAGAAAGGATAGAAGCTTATCTCAACCAGCCGCCACATGCATTCCTACATTAAGGGCAAGAAGAATGGGCTTATATGCCCTGCTAGATAAAAGTTATGTATGTGAGCTTTGTCAAGACCTAGGAACATCAGAGGACAGATGAGAAACAGTCCAGGCACCATCTGTGGGCTGCACCATTTTAAAGTCATACCACAAATGTTTGGCTTACCAACACTAGTTTTTCCTGGTTTTAAATTTTATTTGATATATTTGGTACTGGGTCTCACTACCCAGCTTGGACTTATAGCGATTCTCCTGTTTCAGACTTCCCAGAACTGGGATTAGAGGCAAACACCACCATACTGGATCTCAGTGTCCAGCTCTGTATAGCTGGTGCAGGACTGGTATGACATGCGGTAGCAGGGATGGGACCCGGGTCCTTGTGCTTGCCAGGCAGCCAGGCAGGCACTTAGGAAGCTGAGCTATCTTGCAGGTCCCTCATAATGACCTTTGGTGAGTAAACGTTTTCACTTTTGTTGGCCTTGTTTCTCTGACGTTTTCATGGTGCTTTCACTGTCATTGTCACACCAGACAATCGAGGGCCAAATCCTAAACTGTAAAACCTGACCCCTATGAGTCTTCTAAAGGTGTTTTGCTCTGTATTAGTCACTTTCCCCACACTGGGACAAAAGGCCTGACACTTGGTACGTAAAGCAGGAGAAGCCCATGTGGCTCCAAGCTTTAAGGGGTTTCTCCTGTCGCTGGTTGACTCCATGACAGAAGTAGCATGGCGGAGGACAGCTCCTAACCCACGACATCCAGGAAAGAGTGAGAGCGAAAGGAAGTCTGGGAGCTACAGCACATCCTTCCTGACCGTGCCACCAAGAGCCCACCTCTGTCAGCCAGGCACCAACTCCAACCGCATATTCAGTTCCGAACTCATCAGTAGATTAATATGGGATTGTGTCCCATGATCCAATGGCCTTCAGAAAGTGCTGTCACTTGAGCCTATGCAAGGACAGTTCAGATTGTAGTCACTATCTAGTTGTGGTGGTTGATACATTGCGTCAACTTGAGGTGTCAGAAGTTTGAATCGCTTGGTGAGTCCACACCCTGGGACGCAGGTCCCACCCTAGGGCGGGGAGGGCCTCTCCTAGAGTGACTCAGCCCAAAGAGGACATACAGAGGGGCTGAGGAAGACTTCTGTAGCCCCACTTCCTTGGGAGAGCTTGGTCAATGCAGCTGCACCATTTTGGAGGAGCTCGGATCTTCGCAGATGCCGCCACCACTTTCTCAGAGGGGCTCTGGTCTTCGTAGTTATCACAGAAGGAAGACACAGGGTCTTGACAGACTGCAGCTGTTGCTTCCCCTCTGCTCTTCACTGTTTTCTGCTGCCATGAACAGCTGTTCTCTGCCATGTGCCACTCTGCCTTGGAGCCAGCCAGAGTATGGACTGAAACCTCCACGAACAGTGAGCTAAATAGACCTTTCCTTCCTTAATCTTGGGTGTCGGATAGTTTATCCCAGCAATGAGTAAAAAGTGACCGAGACAATGGCTTAATCATATACTTATGTTCCTAGTGCATCTTCAGCTTACTTTTAGGTGTATATGAGGTATATATTCAGATTCATTATTTTACTTTTGAAAACCCAGTTGTCGCCAAGGCATCTAGTGAATAAATCATTCTTTTCCTCATCGAATGAACCTAGAAGTCAAGCTTACTTTGATTGCTTATATAAAATAAAGAACAGCCGGGCGTGATGGCACACGCCTGTAATCCCAGCACTTGGGAGGCTGAGGCAGGAGGATCGGTGTGAGTTCCAGACCAGCCTGGGCTACCAAAGTGAGCTGAAGGCCAGTCTGAACTGCATAGCAAGACCCTGTCACAAAACAAAATAAAATAAAATAAAGAACAAACAATTTTTATTTATTTATTTATTTATTTAGGTCTTTTTGAGACAGGGTCTCGTTATGCAGTTGAGGCTAGCCTTGAGCTCACTTTTGTAGCCCAGGCTGGTCTCAAACTCGCACTGATCCTCCTGCCGCAGCCTCCCGAGTGCTGGGATTATAGGCGTGAGCCACCACGCCCAGCCAAACAATTTTTTTAAAAAGCAAAAAAAAAGAAAATAAGAAAAAAAATGTATACTTCAAAGTGTGCCTCTCCTGTCTCTAGTAGACAACGTGAGTGGACAGAGTCCATTCCAGGTTGATTGATCCCAGCAAACCAGCCGTAGCTTTATGACAGGGCGGAGGATGCTCCCAGCAAGCCTGCATCTTTAGTTCTACCAGAATTCAGAATGTGTTGTGCCTGTGAGGTTGGAGATAGATTAGGCGAGCCTGTAACACTCCTGCACCTTCGGCTGGCTGGCACCTGGCTCTCTGACTTCCTGCTTAACTGAACTAGGAGCCACTAGATGTAGCTGACCCACAGCTGTTCTGAGTCCTGGGCTAAGTCAGCTGGTCTCCATGATGGCTGCTCCTCCCCTTGAGGAGGATCTGATGCTAGTAACTTTCCAGCCACTGCCTTCCGCTGCATCCACTGCTGCATTCTGCTGCCATTTTTCTCCCAGAGGCCTCTGAGCTCTCCAGCAGAGACAGTGTGCCTGCAGGCTTGAGCTGTCCCTCTGGGCAGTGAGTTAGGGCTCAGGGAGCAAGTGTCGCCTGCCACCTCCTTCTTCTTTGTTGGAGTCTTTCTCCTTGTTTTCCCTGTGACCTCCAAATCTCACTGCAGATCCATCTTGGATCCTGAGGTCCCCCCCCCCCCCCCCCGCTTCTTTTTCTGTGTGTCACACACCAAATCCAGTGTTGGGTACCAAATCTGGAGAGGCTTTCTCTCTACCACTCACCACTCTGCCACCTTCCCAGAAGTCCCTGCTTAGCTTTATTCCATTGAAATTACAAAGGGTACTTGGCTAGTAATCCTGTTATTTGGAATGTGGAAACAGTTTAGATCTTCCAGATCTCTTGTTGTTCTTCTCTCTGGGCTATTTTCATGTGACTTCATATTTTGTAGCTGATCACGGCTTGGTTATAGGGAGTTTATTGCTCGTAAAATGTTATTTGTACAAGGAGTTTGAATTCCAGCACTAGGGGATTTTTATTTCTCATTTGTGGTATGGTAGACATGTAGAGCAGAACTATATTCCCATTTGGTTTTAAGTCTGATCATTTTAAATTTGGTTAGTTCTTCGATGTTGCAAAGAATATTAAAGCTTTTTTCACAGCTTTTTTGTTTGTTTGTTTAGTTTTATGTTTGATGTAAGCTCTGGCTATGTGACTCAAAATGCCCTGGACTCCTTAGCCCAGGCTGGTCTTAAACTCTCAGGGCTCCTCTTGCTCTTCTTGCCTCTCCCAAATGCTGGGATTACAGGCATGCACTGCCACACCTAGTTTTCTTGCCCTTTTTGTCGAATGGTAGGGTTGTTGACTCAAATGACCTAACGAACATTACCTGAACGATGAAAATCTGTATTTCCCAAATAGCTTTGCTAATGTCAATCCTTATTCAATTTATTAATAGAACTATTTTCATCCAAAAGAAGATAAACAGAACATAGAGTAATATGATCCATTCATTCTTCACTGCCCTGGGGAATTGGTTCCAGGCACCTGTGTGTATACAAACCTCTGAGAATATGCAAGTCCATTCCATAAAATGATGCAATATGTGTACGTGGCCTACGCATATTCTCTTGTGTACTTAAATTAGATTCAGATTGCATATAATGTCTAATATCCTATACATATTATACTGTGTTGTTTAGTAAATAATAATGGAAAAATCTTCCATGTTCAGTACAGATAGAATTTTTATTTTTAATAAAATAATACCTGCTATTGGTTTACTCTTCAGATGCAGAGCCTACAGGACTGATTATTTGGTTGTCCCAAAAAGATTTGGTATCTACCTAATAGCACACATTAGTTTATTTCTAATCCCAAGGATCTAATGCCTGGCATGTGATACATTTATCCTAGAGGAGAATAGGCCAAGAGGTTTGATGTGCAAACAGTTGAAAGACCATTGTTAAGAAGCACTGTAATCTTGCTCAGTACGATTCTAGAAGGAAAATCTAGGATTTGGAATGAAAATCCTAGAAATCAATTTCTTTCTGAGCAAAGAAATGCACTGCAAGAATAATTTATAGAGGTGAATATTGCTGTGGAGAGTGAGGTTTTTGTCACTGAGTACTACCTTGTTCTCCTTTTCATTTGGACTGAGTCCTTCTGTACCTTTCTTTTATTCTTTCAATATTCATAGTTCCCTGGGAGCTGGCTTCTCCCCATACAGTGATGGTAGGAGAGCTGGCCTTATAGCATAACCCACCCCACACCACACCACCCCCTTGATGGGATCATGCAGGGATGCACGCAAGGACTCCCACTGGGGGCAGAGCTGAGCCAGGATGACACAATCCCAATGCTTTTGTTTGAGTTATCTAGGGATGCAGAACTTTACCTGTGGGCTTTGAAGGAGGAAGGGAGCCAGCCAAAAAAAAAACAGAGAGAGAAGGGAAGGTAGCAGCTGCCTTTGTATTCCACATTGGGAGAGCTTCTGAGGAGGAGGTGGAGGTCACAGATGTCACAGATGGGAACAAAAACTCAGAGCATGCTGACAATGGTGAGGCTGAGATTATGACCGCAGATGACCAATTCTCCATGCTAGGAAGGGAAACGTTCTGTTCTTTAAATCAGTTTGGACTGGATTTTTACCTCTTAGAGTAGAAAGGTTTTGGGGCTGAATGGAATGAATTCATTTCCAACATTCCTAGCAGTACTGCCATAGCAGAGGACAATGCCCTCCAGGAATATCAGGGTGGGACGTGCCCAGGTAGTGGATCAGACCACCTTGAAGATGTCATACTCTCAATTATTGGCTTCTGCAATATGCAGTGCTTTTTTTTTTTTTTTTTTTCTGGCTCAACCCTGGGGGTGGGAAGTTTGCCTAAGTAGGTGTTTTAGACTGCTGAGCTATCAGGTTAGTTCCAATCTCTTCTTCTTCTTCTTCTTCTTCTTCTTCTTCTTCTTCTTCTTCTTCTTCTTCTTCTTCTTCTTCTTCTTCTTCTTCTTCTTCTCCCTCCTCCTCCTCCTCCTCCCTCTTCTCCACATCTTACTCCTCTTCCACCTCTTGCTCCTCCTCCTCTTCTGCCTCCTCCTCCTCCTTTTTTAAAATCTTGCTTCTTTTCCTCCTACATTTGGTAGCTTCAAAGAGTCTTTAAGAACACTGGCTTGGCCATCCCCTGAAGTCAAAAGATGTAGAAGTCAGTACATATCTAGCCTTGGGATATATATTTAATAGAGAAATCCATAGAGTTTAATCTCAAAATGAATGATATATAGAGAGCTGGATTTCACCTAGCTTTAAGTTAGTTTGTCTTACTTAGCCAAAGCAAGGCTTCCTGACAATTTGCATCACAGCCGTGGCTGACGAATGAGTTTCTCTGCCAGGATGAATTATTGATTAGACCGTTGCTACATGCTGGGCCGATGAGGGAGAACTATTTAATTTTAAAGATGCTCATATTCAGACAGACATGTGCAAAAGAAATTTTGAATACTGTACTTTATTTAATGCTATATTACTTAAATCATCCAATGAATATTTATGGGAACTCAATCTGAACTATATCACAGTATAGGATTACTTTAGGCCAAATGAAATAACAGTCTCCATTTGTAGATTTAGATTTTTCCTTTCTCTGTTATATATATTTTAGGCCTAGATGTTTAATTTTTAATAGGAAAATTTATTTTCAAATTAGCTGAAATACCCTGTATGTAATAACAATGAAAATGTATTTCTGTGATATGTTGCATTCTGTAAAATGTTTTTGGCTGAGTTTTATTGCTGGTAGCTAGCTAGTTAGTTAATGTTAACTGAACGCTAACTAGTACTTAGCTTGGACCAAGTTCTTTGGTGCATATGTTAAGATGAATTACTGTATGCTACTCTACAAACAAGCTACTGCTATTATCCCCATTTTGTGAATGAAGACACCGAGGTGATAGAAGGATAGCTAGGTTCTGTAAAGACATTCACAAATAGAATAACAGCACATATTATTAGCTGCAGCCCAGGCCTTTAACTCATTCTAAATAAAGTCTAGAAATCCTATGGCTATTTAGAAATTTCACATCATCATCTGCAGAAATGTAAGGAATACTTCCCAGAACTTATGTAGCCATGGAATTCTTGTCTCCATTTGTTAAAGGAGCAATGGACAAAATGATACAAGAAGGCCACTTTGCATTTTATTGGGCCACAATTCATTTCATCACCAAGTGCCATTAAAACAGGGTCTCCCGACAAGACTGCACTTCCATCAAAGCAAGAAGGCTTTCTTTTGAATCCTCTCCTAATATTTCGGCCATGAGGGAAATAACTTTCTGTTGTATGTTATGATCCAGAGCTCAAAGAAACGACAAGAAGACACGATGAATATCGCTTCAGAGGTCTCACTGAGATCTGTCTCTCCTGAAGTGAGCCCAGAGCTCCAGAAGCATCTCCTTTTTATTTAGGTCTATAACCTCTGTTGACCTTCCCTATTTGTTTAATGCTAGGTCCACACAATTGTTAAATAAAAGGATTACAAGGAAGGGAGGAGATAATCACCAGCATCTCAAGTAAGGGCAGAGACATCACTCAGGACAAGCTGTTACCCGCCTTCTTAAATCCCAGAATTCTGGAATCCCTAAGTAACAGATTACAACCTGCCCATAGCTTTGTTTATTGTTCTCCACTTCTTAAGATGCTAGTTTCTTATCTCTATAGCTTTCACACAATAAGGGTATGTGTAAAATATGAAGCATTTCATTTTATCCAAATCAGACTTTATGCATGCCATGCCGGCCCTGACACTGGGTGCACTGAGACACCGAGTCTGGGTGTGGTAGCACACGCCTGTAATCCCAGTGCTGAGGAGGCTAAAAACAGGAGGATCGCTGAGTCCAAGATGCCTAGTGAGACCTAGTACCAACTACATTAATAATAATGATAATAATAATAAATCAGACTGTAAACTCCCATACTGGGGGAATGTGAGGAAAATAACTTTCAGTTCATTTTGAAGGCATTCCTCTCCTACCCCAGGGTCACATCCAAGTTGGAGAAACACAACTGGTGGCCATAAAAGGAAAGCCTCCTTCACCACCACCCCACCACAGAAGTCTTCACCTTAAGGCCTGACATTTCCTCACAGATAGGTGTCTTAGTTTTGTGCCAACCTTGAGCTCCGGAAATTTCATCCAAATGCAAGCCCTGGTAGTTACAGTCCAGCTGCTTTGGTTTCTAGACAGCTGGTCTCCTCTTTATGATCAGCGCACAGATGAAGGAGCTCTACGGTTATGCAGATCAGCGCCATCTCCTTCCTGTTCTCCAGGCAGCCACTGTTCTTGGTCTTGCTTCAGAGGCATTCTCCTCTCTGCTGTCTCTGTCAATGCATCCCCTCTCCAGTTGCCCAAGGAGAAGATTCTGAAATGCAGAAGCTAAGAATACCATTAGCCTGAGGACAACTTGTGCTCTTCATTTTGTAGCACAAATCCTCAGAGGAACGGAAACCAAAAAGTTCCTGTACCTGCTGTGTGAGATAGAGTGACATAAACAGAAAGAGCAAACGTAAGCAAGTGTCTCAGTAAGTCATCCCACCTCAGAGTCTTTCCCTCCAGTTTGTTTTCAAAGAGAACAAACAAAACAGCCATAATTGAGTTCAGCTCTCTTCTATGCTTGGGAATACTGATTTCATATTCAGGCACTGCTCTTCATACAAAGCCATACAATTTTTTTTGGTAATATCAGCACGATTAGCAATGGTGTTGGTAAAGAATTATTCTGATAAAGAGTAATTATCAGAAGGTTTCTATCTTACTTTTCTGTCATTGCTGAGACAAAAAGCCCTATGCCCAAAGGTAAAGGAGAGAAGGTTTATTTAGTTCACGGTTTATAGAAGTTCCAGCCCCTAATCAGCTGGCTCCAAAGCAGGGTGGTACATGGCGGAGGGGCAATTAGCTGATGGTAGTGGAAGACAGCAAAAGTAATAAGAGATACCAAGGCAAGCCTCTTTCTGGCCCTTATAGCGTACGCAGGCTACTGCCCTAGGGAGATTGTAGCATTCACGTCCTTCATCCTAGCATTGTACCATGAATCAATCATGCACTCTAGATTCAATCACTTCTGAAAAACCTATGACTGCATGAGGCTTTAGTAGGGGTGGGGGCATCTAGACACAAACCATAACAACTACTCTTAGGGAGGAGGATCCTGTGGGGTTTTATGAAGAAGACCCGATGGCAGTGAGTAGAAGGGTCCAGAAGGTAGATCTATGCTCCTAAAACAGAGACGTCTCAAGAACAGGTGAAACAGTACAAGCTTCCACAGTAGTATTCCATTTTCCTGACAAGAGACTGAAAGATTTTTCAGAGTATTGTAATTTGTATTTATACCTTTGTTTGGGTTTGAATAAAAATATCAAAATAAAGGATAAGAGGAACTATGGAGATCTTGGCCAGTGGGAAAGGGACCCAAGGGTAGAGGGAAGGCGAAGTGGGGAGATGGGGCTTAGATCAGAGCAGAACCAAGATCTGGTGAGTACACGTACCAACTCCCTATGAGGAAGGCAGTCATTATGTACCACAAACATAGGCTAATAGAAAAAATGAAGAAAATATCAATATAATTTGCTCAACTTGATCTTTTACAGTATTGGGGGAAAAACTCCAAGGCCTTGGCATATATGAGGCAGTATGTGGCACTGGACCATGGGGCACCTTCCCCAGCCAGGGTATCGGACCTTTCAAGATACTTTTTTTTTTTACCTCAGAATTTTCTGTTAAGAATAATCACCCGGATTTACAATTCATGTATACATGGACGAGTAAAATGGCTAACAGGACATGCAAAACTCCAAGAAATAAACTGTTTATCATAATTGGCTGTTCTTGAGTGTGAATTATCCTTCTGTCTGAGAAAGAATCCGATATCCTGGTACCCAGTTCTGGTACCCAGTTCTCCAGGCATCGGTGACTTTCGAGTCTTGCAGTGGTGTTACGGTTTGTGGCTGGTTGTTCCCCTGAAGCCCCAGGCAGTCATGGGACAGACTTGTACTCTTTGTGATTAATTCATGATCCAATACTGGGATTATGGGTGTGAGTGCTACACCCGCGGGTAACCTGCATGGAACATGAGGAGGGGAGAGAGGCTCGCTGCTCTCTCACGCTGCTCCTCCCCTTTTTCTTTTGCTGTTTTGCTGCTGTCCTCTTCCATGTGCCAGTCTGCCGTGGAGCCATCTGAGTATGGGCTGAAACTTCCACAAACGCTGAGCCAAATAAACCTTTCTTTCCTTCTTTCCTTAATTCTTATTGTCAGTATTCCTTCCCAGCCATGAGAGAAAAGTAACCAAAACAAATGGGCTCTCCAGAGAAGAGAGGGCTGGCAAAAAGAGGGGCTCTCTTGGCAGAGTGGAAGGTTGCTAACCATGACTATGAGAGCCATGGAGACCAAAGGAGGCCCCTGGCCAGACAGGGCTTGTGTCATCCAGAGCTCAGTGGGCCAGGTAAGCCGTAGGGCACCGTGATCTTATGGATGGAAATACAGATTGTCACTATGGAGGCAGGTACTCAGAAGACCGAGCAGCTTTAAGGTCTTCATGCTACCTGTGGGGGAGTTTGTATTTTCATGTGGTTGGCTCAGCCCTCCTGGGGCGCGGGTCTGGCGTGCCACTTGGTGCCAAGGATGGAACCATGGTCCATCCTAAGCTTACCTGAGCAGGTGCTTTAGACCACTGAGCCGTCCCATTGGTCCATCAATTGAGGATCTGAGAAACTGGCCAGTTTTGCATGTGTTTCAAGTTGAGGCTTCCTGGTTGTCTGTGTGCGTGTGTTCAATGTAGCAAGCGTTTCGTATTCCTGCTACACAGCATTAGCACTATTCAAATTCTGTGTGTCTAAGAATCACCTCACAGATGCCCTGCAGCCTCGTTGTAGGGAGTTCTGTATAGACAGGGTCGCGCAGGTCAGAGTTTGCTGATGAACTTAGTCTGTGTGGAGATTCCACACAGATCTAGGTAAGGCTGTTTGGCAGTGGGCACCGTTGCAAATCATTCCCATTGCACTTAATTCTGAAATTCCATGACAGTGAGGCTGAACAATTGCTTGTTGAATAGAATTACTGGAAATGCCAAGATAAAGGCTTTGGGGGCTTCTTTACTGCTTTGTAAAATCCGACTGGATCCATCAGACCTTTGCATTGTGAATGCGTTTCTTTTTTTCTCCGTGACCGTCTCTACTGTCCTGAGAAAATCCATTTGGCAGGTCTGGAAGTTCACTCGGAGAATTTCATTTTCATTGTGCTGTTCGTAATTCATTATTTAACTTTTGTGAATGGTGGAAAGTGCCACTTTCAACAGTCACCTTGCCATGAAGTCACGGGGTTAATAATCTCTGCTCTTTTTGAGTAATTGGAAAAATGGTATCCTAGTAACAAGGCATTTGCAGAACCCTGGGTGTTATCAGTCTTTAGAGGACAGAAGCACAGGAGTAGTGACAATAATTTCACTAGGAAATAATTTCACTAGGAGTTTCTTTGTTTTCTTTGACTCAGACGGGCTTGGGGAAAGCTGTGGGCTTTGCACTTTGAAGCTGACCACTTAGACTTGGGCTGACCACTTAGGCACCATTCCTCTAGAGCTATTGGCAGCAAGCACCAGCATGAGGCGCCCTTGCCTTGGCCCTGGTGACAGAGGGCGACGCACATTGCATCGCGTCTTGCTACTTCCTGTAACAGTGAGGGTGAGTTATTCTGGATGTACCCATAGAGATGTGCCTTGCTGATTGTAAGTGTAAAGTGAGCGTCAGCTACAGGGCAAGCTCCAGCTTTTTTAACTAAGTCCACGTGGATGGACATTTAGTGCATTTGTATCATTATTTGCTATTTTAAGCAGCAATGTGGGGAAGGGAGGAGAGCTCATTGCTCTCTGACAATGGACAGGAGGCAGCTGGAGCAAAGGCATGCTGGGCCATAACCCTGGGGTCTCTTCTCCAATGTTCTAGAAATCCCTATTAAGATAAAGATAATTTTCTCCAGTCAGGAGCCATGAAGGTGTAGGAGAACTAAGATTATTGTCTCAGTAGGCAAATGAAGAAGCCCTGCTCAGATGTGACAGACTAAGGGGACAGGCATAGAGCAATAGCATGCGAGAGCCCACTCTCCCTTACCTAGGAAGGAGAGGGCCAGTCGTCAATCTAGCAGCTGGCCAGGCACAGCTGCAGTGGAACCCAATGTAAAGGAAAAGATCATACTAACAGCCACAGGCTAGGGCCTGCAGCCTGGCTCACCCAGTAGGGATGCTTCTCAGAGCCGCCTGCCCTTGCTTGGTTTTTGTTTATTATAGCATCAGGCTGCACGTGTTTGGTGATGTGGATGAATTTGCTCTTTCAGTAGCTTACATATAGTTGCCAAAGGCGTCTGGGTCTGGCAGGAAGTTGATGAAATGTCCCTGGTCCTCTGAATATTCACAGCTGCACAGTAGCCACTTCCACGCCCCTGTCCTGTGGCACCTGGAAGCCTGGATTTTCTACACGGAGGATCTTGCCATCTTGATGTCCCTGCAGGCCTCCTCGTGTCCATCCTCCCTCGTCCATCCCTGCCAGCTTGCCTGCTTCAGGCCCTAGTTGTGACCACAGCCTGTTCAGTCGAAGCAGCCTTTCTCTGCCAATGGTGTTTCAAGATTTGTTGAGGACCAAGCCTTCCAAGGAGCTTTCTAAATCACAGCCATAATCAAAGCCTAATTTACTCCAAGACCTTAGATGGCTCCATAAATTAAATGAACATTAACTCCTGCTACACATTCAATAAGGAAAATACTCTGCTATGATCCTATTTTTTTCTTTGAGCTGTGCATCTATTTTTATTTTTGTTTTCCCCTGATTGTTATTAGCTCTCAGTTGACATCTCTGTGCAACAGTGCTTATTGCTTTAACTGCTTTTGGTTATGCGCTGTTCAAATTCAAGATGTCAGTTTTGTTCTTTTCACATTGTTTTCAACTTTTGAGTCAATGTATTTGTCCTATCTTCAATATCTGTGTGGTGAGGGCGTCTTGCTATTAACATGCAGCCCCGGACCTGCTGGTGTTCCAGAAGTCTGCACAAGTGACGGGGCATCCGTTCATCATGGGTCTCTTCTGAGGCACATTTTGGAGGGGGCAAACGCATTCCAAGAGCTTCATTCATCAACTGGTCCAAAAATGCTGCAAGAACACAGAGTCCTGAAGGCGCTGTCCTTTCTCTCTTTCCTCTGACATTGATGAATGAGGTGTATGTATGCGTGACGCAGAGTCGGAGCCAGATTCGGAGTGGAGACTTGTGTGTCGTCCTTGCTGCCATGACTTTGTCCTGGCGGGAGAGTGTAGCAGGTGTACTAACTCGAAGAGAGCCTCCTTTCTGTATTTTCTTACCTCCTCCGTGAGCATTTAGTAACAAGATGAGATGGGGAGAGCTGTAATACGCATAGGGCAGCAGATTTAGCTGAAGTGCTTTGTTACTGCTAAGTACCTAGACTCATGCCAGTCTAATGAGTAGTCTTCCCATAGGAGCTGCTCACAAGAAAACAGAAACTTGACCAGAGCTCCAAATGTTAGCAGTGCTAGGGTTTTATTTTAATTAATTAATTAACTAACTCATTTTTTGGTACAGGGTCTCACTGCATAGATTGGGACTGCAGGTGTGTGCCACCATACCTAGACTTGGTGCTGGCTCAGTGTGCCTGGGGGCAAGGCCAGTGTGGCATGTAGTACTGGGAATCGAACCCTGGTCCCTGCATTTGCCAAAGCAGGTGCTTAGTCCTATGAACTATCTTGCCACCCAGTGCTGGGGTTTTATAAAGCAAGAGAGCTTCCTGAGTTGCTGACTGCTTTGGGCCTCTGCCTTTGGGGTACACTCTGTGCACCTCCTCTCTGCTCCTGGAGAACCAATGGGTAAGAATCTTTCTTTTGGGTTCTCATAGGCCAACCCTTGAAGGCTAACCAAGACAAGCATAATGAGCTACTGTTTGGAATGCAGAGTCCCATCAATTTAAAAAAAAATTGCTGGATATAGTGTAAAACTATTAAATGTTGACATTTATATTAAGTAAATGTTGACATTAATATTAATAACGTGGTTCTAATTTTACAAAAGCATCAGGCTATAGAATTGAAACCCATAGGTAATCAGAGATGAAGTAAGGTTGTATAAAGGTCACTAAGATTAGATGTCAAAGCATGTGGCTTCTACCAAGGAAGCTGTGTTTGTACACCAGACTGCCGTAAAGAAGACTAACCCCAGGAAAGACATTCGCAGTGTAGCAGATGGAGAGACTGTTGAATCTGATGTTCTTGAAGGAGAAAAGGGTGCGGAGGCAGGAAATGTTACAGGCCCTGGTGGAGTTCCAGTTCAAGGCAGTAAATACGCAGCAGACCGTAACCATTATAGACGCTGTCCACGTCGTAGGGGTCCTCCACGCAATTACCAGCAGAATTACCAGAATAGTGAGAGTGGGGAAAAGAATGAGGGATTGGAGAGCGCTCCCGAAGGCCAGGCCCAGCCACGCCGGCCCTACCGCAGGTGAAGGTTCCCACCTTACTACATGCGGAGACCCTATGGGCGTCGACCACGGTATTCCAACCCTCCTGTGCAAGGAGAAGTGACAGAGGGTGCTGACAACCAGGGTGCAGGTGAACAAGGTAGACAAGTGAGGCAGAATATGTATCGAGGTTATAGACCACGATTCCGCAGGGGCCCTCCTCGCCAAAGACAGCCTAGAGAGGATGGCAATGAAGAAGATAAGGAAAATCAGGGAGATGAGACCCAAGGTCAGCAGCCACCTCAACGTCGGTACCGTCGCAACTTCAATTACCGACGCAGAAGCCCAGAAAACCCTAAACCACAAGATGGCAAAGAGACAAAAGCAGCCCATCCACCGGCTGAGAATTCGTCTGCTGCTAAGGCTGAGCAAGGCGGGGCTGAGTAAATGCCGGCTTAACATCTCTACCATCATCCGGCTTAGTCATCTAGCAAGAAAGAAACGAATAGGAAATTCCAGCAATAAGAAATGAACAAAAGGTTAGAATTGAAAACCTTAGGCGCTTACCTTTTGCCTGCTGACCTGATAAGTAGAACTATCTGCATTATCTATGCAGCACCGGGTTTTTATTATTTTTACCTACAGACATCTCTCTTTGGTAATGAAAAACATGTTGTTTTTTTTAAAGCCTGGTTTTTCTCAATACATCTTTAAAAGTTTTTAAATTTTTTCACTTTATATGTGGTCAAGTTGATATTTTTAAAAACTTCATTTTTAATTTGTAATAAAAGTTAACTTCATTTTTTCAAAAATGTCAACAAACTGCAAGCACCTGTTAATAAAGGTCAATAATAATAATAATAATAATAATAATAATAATAATAAGAGTATGTGGCTTCAGAAGCACTCTTCAGCTGTAGTCTGTGTGATCTTGGAGACGTAATGTCACGTCTCATCTCTGGACCTTATTTACCCACTTGTAAGAAGGGATTTGATTAGGAGGTAGTGCTGGACCTGTGATGGTTATTGGGATTATTTATCTTGATTGTCATAGCCATAGATGGTGCTATAGGCATTTGGTGGAACAGTGAATGTCTTACAATGCAGTGGATTTTGGAATCCAGGGATTTATCTCACATGGTGACGGTGCTTCAGCTGAGAATGTGATGGCCTTGGCGTGCATCCTAACCATGATAAACTCGGGACGGCAGAGCGCATGAGAAATGAGGATAAGCTAGGAAGCAAGAAACGATGCAAGAGAATTTCTTCAGCTATTTTTCCCCCCTACAAATAGAAAAGCAACAAGCAAAGAAGAAAACAACATGTTTGTGACCAGCTTTGGAATTTCTTCTGGGTTGAGCTGGCCTCTAAGAAAGACATTTGTAAATCTTCACATATGTTTGCTGCACTTTTCAAGAAGCACTTTCCCAGGGACACACAAAACCATGGTCGGAAGCTAGGCATGTTCATTCCCTGGGCCCCACTGCTGCCCAGGTGTGGGAAGGCAGTAGAAGGTCAGCGTGAGTAGAGCACTCCTGCTCCTGCCCATGGCCCAGGACTTTTCCAGAACAAAATCAAATTGTACTCCTTGAAAGAGTACAGGGATCAGAGAACGAGAAGTGCTGCTCCAGAAGGCCAGTTTCCACATTTTACAGGGAGGGAAATCAAAGAAGTTCTCCAAGATCACATAGCAAGTAAGTGGTTAGGAACCTTGGTCTTGCAGGAGACCCCTCCCGCCCTCCCAGGGTTTCCTGATGCAGCCCTGATGATCGAGACATAGTATGGAAATCTGTGTAGACACCACCTCCCAAAGCCTGTTGAGTGCATTTCCCTGGGAGATGGAAGAATAAACCCCATTGATTCTCACTTAGCCTGGTCCTCTAGGAATCAAACAAAAGCCAGATTAATAGGTAAAGACTGGTAGCAGTTTATTAGCAGACAGATTTCATTTATGCAAAGGAGGAGCTTGTGGAACAAGGAGCTCTCAAAAGAGGTGGCTTGGAATTGGAGTTGTTGCAGTATCCATCAAAGAATAACAGTGGCGCCCTGGAACACAAACTTCTTTCCTTAATTCTGGCTGCAAACTGAATTGGGCAAGAACTGGATCACACTGAATGATGAGGCTGAATGTTGTATGAAGTGAAGCAATCACAATCGTGCCAACAGTCTAAAGAAAATAGGGGGCTTTGCCTACGGATTCAGGAAGGCTTCCAGTAAACAGGAGGCTAGTGCAGATGTTTCCTAGAACAGGGTCTTGTTACACAGCTCGGACTCATAGGGAGCCTTCTATTTCAGCCTCCACAGTGCTAGAATTACAGGCGTACGCCACCACACCCAGTTTCTGTGGCCAGCACCATGCGCCTGAGAGTGAGGCCAGCACAGTATATGGCGTCAGGAATCAAACCCAGGTCCTTGCGCTTGCCAGGCTGGCACTTAGATCACTGAGCTATCTCTCCTCTCCCCACATGATTGTTAGCAGTTTCCCAGCTGACACCCATTTCCTTTCATTCTTGGAATAATAATCACTTCTCTTCTGCCCACTTCTTGAGAAGAAAATAAACTGTAACATGGTATAGTTACCCCATTTGTTTTTCATTGTAGGGAAGAGGCTGCTGGCAAAGCCCACAGTGATGGAGATTGACTCCAATCAAACATAAAATTTAATAGTTATTTTTTATAGTTGAAGTTTTAAAAAAAAAAAGGTTGTTTTTCATAGTCTTGTAAAAGCAAACAGTGATTCTCTTGGAGACAAACATTTCCATCTTTCAGGTTAAAAAAAAACAAAAAAACAAACAGTGGTGATGAGTGTATGTGCTATGTCGGTACAGTGTTTCCTTCAGTCGGGGCTGCGCTGCTTTCTCCCACCTGGCTGTTCCCCTTTCTCTCTCTCTTCTGACGTTACACTCACAGGGTTCAGGGTCTGGATAACATCCTTAGATTGTCCCCATTCCTCCATTAGCCCTGGGTGAACAGAAGAGAAGAAGAATTACACCTAAGTGAGAGTCACAGAAAAGTATTCAGTGTGACTGGGAGAGGTGATTCTCAGATGTTAAATCCTGAAAACACTTAGCGCCTGTCCGAGCCATGGGAGGTCAGTGTTTAGTGCTCTCTTCATTTTATTTTATTTATGTTTTTATTATTTATTCATTTCTTTATTTTTATTATTTTTCTTTTAAATTTTTTTTGGTTTTATTAATTTCAATAAGAAAGAGCAATGAGGCAGTTTCAAAACACGTCAGTAGGACAGCCGTAATAATCAGTACAATACATATTGTTGTCTTCATAGTAGTTGTTCAGAATACAGGATGCAGATGTAAGTATTCTAAACACAGTTGGTACAAATATTCCTTCTCATTGAACGACAAAGTAGTTGTATGTATAGTCCAATATTCCATAACAGTTGTGCATTAGCAGAACTGGCAATGCCAGAAGCTGTTGACTTGAGTCTTTTACAAGAACTGAGACAGCAGGTGTAAAATGCTTAGTACACATCTGACATGGAAAGCCACCATACATGTTACATATAACTTGAAGCCCCTGGAGGTAGAGCTATCTGTGCACCGTCTGTGTTTATCTTAGTCCCCCAAGCCCAAACTACTTGTGTCTCTCGGTTTCACCCCTGGTTTTTGCAGAGCATAAAGAGGAAACACTAAGCTTGAGAGTTTTCCTCTACACTTGTCTGATCCCTTGCTCTACTGGGAACTTGCAGGCTGGTCTCTAGAGTAGAATGGAGGGTGAAGGTGACGAAGCTGCCATCTCCTAGTTCTCAGAGGCTGTCAGTTATGGTTCAAGAGAGCCTCCCGTCCTCCCCACATGGAGTGGGGTACATAAGTCAGCAATCCTGGCCCCTCTGGGCCACTCGGTTCCTAAAGGGACAAAGCTAGGAGTGTGTCACTTTCTGGAGCATCCCCTCTGCATCCTCAGGGCTTACTGAAAGGTGGAGACTCACAGCAGGGCGCCCTCTTGCGGGCAGACCACGTGCACTGTAGAGAACCGCACACTGCAGAAGGCGATGACATGACCCATTTGCAACTCATCCTTGGAGACTGCTCAAAAATGCCGCCCACCACCACGCTACCACCTTTTACTCTTCACTCTTCCAGGGCTTTTGCTGCGCATCCTGTGGCAAGCCGACATCATCACCACCTGACTTCCTACTTCTCTCTCCTTCTTTGACAATCTGGCTTCAATCACAGGCAGCCTCAGAGGCTCTAACCCAACCCACACACACCGCTGGTGCTAGCATGTTGCTTTCTGTCCAAGTGGCCAAGTTCATCTCTTCCTTCTCAGAGTTTCTCCCTGCCACACTGATACTCTTCACTGTTTAACATTCAGTCACCTTGTCTTGTTGACATGACTGGGACGCTCTCTTCTGAGAAGCCATGATGCCTTGCATGAGTAGGTGCCACGGGCATGCCACATTTCCGGCTGTTTACTCAGACCTTCTAAGTAATCTGCTAACTTTGGCAGATTAAGCTATTTGCAAAGAAACAAACTAAATCCTTCCTCCAATAGACTGTCTGATGGGAGAATAGGTCCTGAGAATTCTGCAACTGATCATCTCCTGTATAGTTTTTAAAAAAAAAAAAAAAAAAAATGTAGACAACTAGTCACAGCCCTTTGTGGTACAGGAATCTGTATTTGCAGTGGTATTTTCTGATGTATTTATCTGAGTATCTGACATTTAGAAGGCAGGTAACAAATGACACTGTCTCCCTGGGTCCCTTGTGTATTCAAGGAGACTCAGCTATGATAATCTTTTAAG
This sequence comes from Myocastor coypus, assembly GCA_004027025.1. NCBI lineage: Eukaryota > Metazoa > Chordata > Mammalia > Rodentia > Myocastoridae > Myocastor > Myocastor coypus. The sequence continues at coordinate 82,453 of PVJA010000630.1, read as the reverse complement.
TAGGATGCCTCAGTTTCATTTAAAGACAATATCTGAAGGAGATGCATTTATTTTTAATTTTTAGGAAACACCCAATTATGTCAAGAATAATATCAACATCTTCCCCAGTACTAACATGGTTGTCCCTTGTGGCAACACCCAGCATCCACTCCACCTAGAATGATTATTGAGGTAGTTTATGCTGCCATCAACCCCGGTGCCAATATCTGATTCTGGAACAAGTGAGGTTGGTTTAGCAGTTGAGTAGGTGACCAGGCTTTGCCATAAAGACATAAGAAGAAGCATGTCTTGGGGGTTTTAAAAAGCCTTGCAAAGTTTTGAGGAAGAGACAGTAGGTGTTTACCTTTTCTGCCTTTGCTGTTGCTGTGATAGGGTCGAATTGTGCTAGCTGCCTTCTGCCTTGTAAGCAGACGAGCTCAATCTAGCAAACACTGAGAAAGGCAGGAAAGAGGGATAAACCAGTTTCCTTGAGGACATGGGGAACCCACAGAATTAATCCACCCTGAAAATCATTCCATATTATAATTTCCTGTTACATCTTGTTTAAGCCATGTGAGTCCGTTTTTTCCCTTATTTGTAGCCAAGATCACCTACTTGATAAAGTAATTGCTCACAATTGCTCTGTCTAGCCTTGTACCAAACTGCATGGTATGTTAATGGTGAGAGCTTCATACTCAGCCCTGACTTCTGGGAAAGAAGATCTCTATTCTTTTTATCAGATGCTGTGATAATTCTTGGTTCTTTGCCCCTGTGCATAAATTTAAGAACTACCTTATCCTATTATACACAACAACAACAAAAACAACAACAACTCTTATATTTTTTATTTATTTTTTTTTTGTCTTTATGTGGCCCTTTGGCTTAAATTTTATTTGTAGAGGTATGACACTCCCTTGGGGCTATCATGAAAATTTGAAATTTTAAAATTTCGCCTAGTACATGAAAGGCACTTAATACATGGTAGCTATTAGTGGTAATGTTCACTTGGAGCAAAGAGGCAGTAACGGAGTCCTTGGGCTACAAGGAAAACTGTATAGTTATTATTGTATTTTCCTGCTTTGGGCAAAACTACCTCCTACTTAGAAAAGTGAAAGTAATTCTACGCCTGCATGTTAAGCACTCAACAAGTGTGAGAGTCTGCTGCATAGTAAACATCATCGTAGGCACTGAGACCATTGGCCAGCTAGCAAACATAGGCCCTGTTTAGAGATAGGTTTAATAATTTATACTTAATTCAGTTTGTACCTAGTTTGGGGCCAGTGAGATGCTTCAGCGGTCACACCTGCTTAGGAAAACTTAGGCCGGGGCTGGGGAGCTGGCTCCGTGGCATGAGTGGCCTGTGCCACTCCGTAGCCTGCCTGTCAAGTACAAAGTCATGAGTTTGAATCCTGGTCCCACAAAAAAAGAAGCAGGGGGAGCTTAGGCAACCACAGGGACCATGGTTCCATCCCCGGCACCACATGCTACATCAGCAACAACTCTTAAAAAGGAAGAATAACAACTAGAACATTAAGAACTTTGTCAGGGTAACAGGGAGGCAAGCTACTTTCTTTATACTAAAATACATAGTGCTCATAGCATCTATCTTTTTAGTGTTCAGTGATTCATGAATTTTAAAAAACCTTGCCAGTACCTCATTTTTTAAAATTTTATTAAGATATTATGTATATCTGTTGCTATTATAAATGGGATTCTGAAACAATTTTTTAGCAGTTGCCTACATAGAGAAATGGAGTTGATATTTCTAGGTTGACTTATATTGCTACACTTTGAAAAATTCTGTTAGCTTTGATCATCCTTGCTTAGATATTGATTTCATATGTAAATGATAAATTTTGTGGACAATTTTTCTTCCTAGATAGGGAGAAAAATTTCTGTGTGTGTGTTCTTTTTTTTTTTATGAGCAGACCTACCTTGTCCTGTTACACCCACAACAACAATAGGAACAACAACTCTTTTTTTTATTTAAATGTCCTGAGAGAGGGACAGGAGGGCAGTCCTGAGAGAGAGAAACAGCTGCCGTGTTCCTTAGTGTCCACTTGGATTCACAGCTGACCTCTGGAGTGATACTGATGTTGCGAGAGGGTGTGCCCTTAGCCTGTAAAATTTGACCTACCTTTGGGTAGTTAGTGTCAGAGTTACATCTAGTATCCCTTAGACAGGTTCGTCTACTGGTAACCCCATACCTTGTTTGCCTTACCATCTGTATATTTGTCGTCCTCGTGTCCCCTGCCTCCCTCCATCCCTCCCTCCTTCTTCCTCTCCCTAAATACTTCAGTGTTAATTCTTATATAACCACAGTACAGTTATCAAGATTAATGATTTTAACTTTGATAGTCTTCATAGTTCCTATGACAGTGTTGCCCTTTGGCTTAGTTTCCTTGATGGCAATTTCATTCCTAAAAGCAGTACAGATCCTATCTAAGGTCAGGTATTAGATTCAGTTTTTTATTGCTCTGTAGCTGACTTTATTTCTTTCATTCTTTATTTTGGATACAGGGTCTCCACCTTCCTGGTGCTGGGATTGTAGGTGTGCACCACCATGCCAGGTTTTGGGGTTGGCACAACACATCTGAGGTTCTAGGGCCAGCACAGCATGTGGTACCAGGGAATCAAACTCAGGACTTGAGGATCTTCCCGGCTCCTGTAGCTATCTTTACTTAATCACCAACATTTTCAGAATATTCTTGTCTTTAATAACATTGGCAATTTTGAAGAGCATAGCCTATGTCTGTTTTCCAATGAGAATTTTTTGTTATAATTTTTTTTCTTTTTATTTGCTGAATTGGGTATCAAACTCAAAACCTTGTACTTTCCACAGAGCACTTGTGCCACTGAGCTATCTCTCCAATCCTTCTAAAAATTATTTTAGATTTACAGAGTGCTTGTGAAGGTAGCACAGGAAATTGTCATAACTTTTACGTATACTCTGATATTTACCAAAACTAATAAATTCAGGTAGGCATAGTAGGATTCTCATGTGACCCTCATTACTCAAGGTGCTAAGGCAGGGATCAAGAGTTTGAGGTCTTCCTGGACAATTTAACACGACTCTATCTCAAAATATAAATCATGAAAAAAGGGCTGGGGATCTAGTTCTAGTTAAATCCTCAGTGTTAGAAAAGAAGAGAGAGAGAGAGAGAGAGAGAGAGAGAGAGAGAGAGAGAGAGAGAGAGAGAGAGAGAGAGAGAAAAGAAATTGACAGCAGTGTGATACTACTAACAAAATTATAGATTTTCTTCAGAGTCACCATTAGTCCACTGTGTATTTTTCTGTTCCAGGATCCAAAAATTTAGGATACTATATTGTACATAGGATCCTTTTCTCCACATCTTCTTGAGAGAATGTTTTCTTCCTGAGCTAATGACTGTAATTCATTCCACACTTTTGGCCAGAGAACAGGATATTTTGGAGGCCATCACATTTGAAGGCCCGTGATAGCCATCTGTCTTTAATTGGTTATGTGATTTATCCACTGTATTATTTATGCTCCCATTGTAAATAATCTTAAGAAAAAATAATTGGGGAAATGGCTTAGCGGGCTAAGCATCTGGCTGTCAAACATAAGGACTCATGTTCAATTCTCTATACCACCTGCAGTGCAGGGCCTGGACCCCTAGACTTGCTGTGCAGGGCCACTGAAACAGGGGTGTAGTGGCTCATGCCTATAATCCCAGCACTGGGGAGGCTGAGACAGGAGGACCAGTATGAGTCCAAGCTGTGTAGTGAGATCCTATACCAAATAGATAGATAGATAGATAGATAGATAGATAGATATATAGATAGATAGACAGAGATTAAAGAATTTAAAAATTAAGAAAAACATGCTAATGTCTTGTTCCTCATCAAAATTTTCCTTATCAAAGTAGCCGTAATCATCGATACTTCCTGTCTTCTACGATTCCCTTACCAGCTCTTAGCATGCTTCTGGTTCCTGTATTCTGATATATTAACTTTTTATAGAAAAGAGCTCATGGATTATTTTCTTCTGATGGTTTATAATTCATTACCCTCTCTGATGATTCCATGGCCAGAGCTGGATCCTATTTCCTTTTGATGTACCACCATCCTATTTTCAGTATTTCTTTATTTCTGGAATGTTCTATAATACTCCAAGCTTCTGTCATATCAGTCTGTCCTAGATCCTGGAGTCATGGCATTGTGAATTTCTCTGAGGAGCCCCAGTTTCTTGCAGTGGAGAATGCTTGGGAGACCAAGGCATGGTCCTAGGCCTGCCTGCTTCCAAGGATGTCTACATCTTGAAGTTTTCAGTGACGCGTAGACTTCTTCATTTCTGTTCTGCTCTGCCAGGCAAAATTTCCAGTATAATATAGAATCACAGCAGTGATTAATCTTCCTGATATTAAAGTAAGAGTCTCTGTCCCTGTACTATGAAGTTGTAGCCTAACTAGCATTTCAAGAAAGGGAGTGTAATGAACGGGGCCCAGGGACAGCTGTGGTCTGTTACTGCAAATCCCAGAAAGCTGGGCTAGGGGAGTCCCGGAAAGCTGGGACTCCGGGTGATGGATGGCAGCTTCACCTGTGGGCTCTCTGTTTGTTGCTTTCTCCCTTGCTTAGAATGCTAATGGTTGACCCCTGCGTGAAACTGAGGATGGGGAAAGGATGGAAGTTAATGGAGATCGAGGTCACGTCTGTGACTAAGCACATGGTCATCCTTCGCTGAAGTGACTATGCATGAGATCACGCTCACTACCGGAAATAAAGCTGATTTGCTTCCGGGGTTCTTGGCTCACTGAGGGACGAATCCCAGTGAGTCCTCTGAGCTGCCTTCATCGGGTCTTCGAGCCCTTCCTTTCGGCACCGACTCATAACATACAACAAGTGGCGTGCAACGCGAGGCACAGAAGACGACCAGTGGTGAGTTAAGAGAGACCTGACTGCATGGGAAAATTATGCCGAGAGTAGGCGAGACTGCCAGGGAAAAGCTCAGAGTAAAGGGAATCTCCGCCTCGGTAAAAAATGAGTATAACAGTCTTATACGCATGATACTCAGTGGAGCAGGGGTAAAGGTAAAACCAAAGAGTTTCAAGGAATTATTTTCCCATATAAAAAGGCATTGTTTATGGTTTCAGCCGAAGGAAAAGGCTGCTTTAAGTTTAAGAGATTGAAAACAAGTTATGAGAGCGCTGCGTCGTGCTCACCAAAAGGGGCAACCAATTCCTCTTCACGTATGGCCTCCTTGTAGTTTAATTTCCTTAGCTTTGGAACCATTGCAATCAGATTCAGAAGAGTCTAAGAAATACCTGAACAGGCCAGCTTCCGATGCTGATATTGCTAAGCCTCAAGAGCAGGTTCTGCACAAATATAAATCTGTACACGAAACCTTTTTAAGACCTCCCTCACTCTCAAATGTAGATGCTAGCATAACAAACAGGATGAAAACAGAGCAAGGGGCCTCTGTGGTGCATAATTATCATAAGGTTGCACCCTCTCAAGACCCCTTACATGAAGGTGCTCCCCAGAATACCAAGAGTGGCAGTTCTTTAAATTTCTGGATGCTTTTTAGTGGGGATGAATCTAAAAAACTGAATCCTAAAAGGACATGTATGGCATTCCAAAACCACCTCTTTAGAATCTGAGGATTTGGAGGATGTAGAACAAAAGGAAACTAAGAATGAGGTGTGTGAGCTGTGAGCTGAGGTAAAATAGTTATCGCAGTTAATTTTTAAATTGATTGCAAAAATGGAGGTCTCTACCCCTCTAGTTCCTCCATCTCAGTTCGCAAAAATTTATCCCTTACCACTATCTTTTAACCCTTTTGCTCCTCCATATGAGGAAAGAAAGGAAACCCCCATGAAAGTTTATGAAAGTCTGATATCTCAGGCTCTTATGCAAGGGAGACAACGGGGAGATCCTTAAGCTTATTCTGCTCCTTTGGGTATTTTTCCTGCGGTGGCTCAACAATAGCCACCAAATGCTCAATTTCCCCAAGGGTATGTACAATGGGAACACCAGCCTCTGGCAATAAAGGTTATTAAAGATTCAAAGCAGGCTGTTATGGTCTATGATATGCAATCAGCCTATGCGTTTGGATTAATAAAAGGATTAGCAAATGAACATAGATTATTTGCTCATGTTTGGGAAGTTTTGTGTCATACAAGTTTAGAGCCAAGCCAATATTTGCAGTTTAGACCTCGGTGGAAAGATGAAGCAGATATTCAAGAAAGGATTAACCAGGGGAAAAAAAAAAAAAATCCCCCAGTTAATGTTTCATCAGATCAACTCACTGGGTCAGAGGCCTGGCTTGGTATCCAAGCCCAATGGCATTATGATGATGTGGCTATTGTACAAACTTGTGTTTGTTGCTTGAGAGCATGGGAAAAAGTGGAAAGACCTGGGCCCTTTAAAGGCACAGGGCACGTCACTGGAAGAGTATATTAAGGTGTGTGCTGATACTGGCTCAGAAATGCATACAGGAACCAGAGAACTACTAAGTCCCCTGAAGGGACAGATCTTTTTGTTACAAAGTGTTCCCATAGTCCCAGCAGAGGGCCAGCTCTTTCCCTGCCCTCCTTCAGCATGCACAAAACCGTCTTTGTTCATACTCTGTGCCATTCCTACTAAAATTCTAATTGTTCCTCAACGTCCAGAGCATTTACCACTTCTGCTACTGAGCTTTCCTGACTCTTCCAGTCAGGTTATGTCTTTTCGGTCCTGGTTGTAGGAGCTGTTCGTACACTCATTCTCCCCTTAGCCATGAACACATTCTGAAATCTCTAGCGGTTGCCTGAAACCCAAGACAGGACTCCATGTAGTTTCCATCCTGGGCACACATAGCTACGATAAAGTTTAAGTTACACATTAGGTACCATGAGAAAAAAGTAGCACAATTATGTCAATATACTGTAATAAAAACCGTGAGCATGTGGTCTGCATTGCAAAACGTCTCACAGCGCTCTTAGTTTTTCTCTAAAAAGAAATACTTCTGGCCTCTCCCTGGCGGATCTGCACTGCCTGCAAAATCTGCTTTGGCCACCACAAATGGGCACAGGGAGGCTTACTTCAACATGACCACGGACTCAGTGAGAGTTTGATGGCCAATACAGCTGCTAAGTGACCAAGAGGTGGGTCGCATGGAATGCTGGAGAAAGGAATGATCCATGAAATTCCATCACACTACAGAGTGGTATGCAATTAAAGAAATTTAAGAATTCTGACTATAGAACTGTGCACTGAATATTGTCCACCACTGCTGACTTCAGGAAACTGAGACTATGGAAAACCAAACAAATAAAATCACAGGTAAGAGGCTTCTAGCCCACATTTCCTCGTATCTTTTTTTTTGAAGGGGTTATATACAGTAATTGTGCAATGTGACCACCAGAGGGCACGCCTGTCCTTATGTTTCATTATTTCCATTCTTGCCTCAATTTAGATTCTTTCCCAGCCTCCCATCCAAGTACTAACCAGGCCTAACCCTGCTTAGCTTCCGAGATCAGTCGAGATCAGGTGAGTTCAGGGTGGTATGACTATAGACATTATGGGGCCACAGAGGAAAGGGATTGATGATGTGCAGTGTGCACCTGAGAAAACATTCTCAGGCTTTCACAAAGAGCAAACTGTTCAAACAGTGGTGGTGATTCATCCAGATGGCTGACACTGACAAAAGTTCTACGAAACTCTGTACATGGTTTCAAGGTAAATCCTGAGGGGATTTGACTGAGTGTGTCAGCTACAAAAGTTACGTGCTTTGTTATATTGGTCTTGCTTTGACTTGGCCTTAACCATCCAGCAGAAATGTTTAATCACAAGGCATAAAAAGGAAAGCCAAATTAGTATTCTGAGCTGTAAAAGGCTCAAGTCAACAGCTTCCAACATTGCCAGTTCTGCTGATAACCCGCTACTATTATGGAATATTTTACTATACATACAACTACTTTCTCTTAGCTCAGTGAGAAGAAATATTTGTACCAATAGTGTTTAGAATATTTCTGTCTGCTTCTTGTACTCTGAACAACTAATAGGAAGACAACAATATGCATTGTATCGATTATTGTGGCTGTCCTACTGACGTGTTTTGAAACTGTCTCCTTGCTATTTCTTTCTTATTGAAATTAATAGAATTAAAAAAAAAAAAAAAGATTCTGTCCCAGTGCTTGCCTAGACGTGAAAGTGACGTCACAAAAGGGCAGGTGGCGCATCTTTGGGGATTCTGTTCAGTTGTTTATTTCAGAAACTTGTCCAAGCTGCTTTAACCATGTATGGTTCACTTCTCTTGCACAGAAATCAGTAAGTGGAGTGGGTACGGATATGCCAGGATGTCTTATACAGGATGGCCCTGTACCAGTTCCTACTCCATAAGCCTTAGTGTGTGGTGGCAGCCTCTGTGTTCTGAGATGGTGGCTCTACGTTTCTCTATCATAACTTCCTTCTGCTCAAAGAGGCAGCTGAGTCCAAAAGGTGAAGTGTGAAGGTTTCTGGTAATCAGCCATAGGGAAGGGGTTATCAGAAAGCCCGTTCTGTGACCTCTGCTTGTCTCACTGGCTAGGACTGCATCACATGACTGTTACTGCTACGGATGATAGGAGATGAAACATTGTCTTAGCTGCTTTCCTATCATTGCTGAGATGAAATTCCTGATAGCTGAAGTTAAAGAGGGAAAGGTTTTCCTAGCTCAGTTTATGGAGGCTTCAGCCTGTAGTTGGCTGGCTTCAAGATAGGGTGGCCCTTGGCAGCAGAGCACAGCCAAAGCAATAAGAGAGACAGAGAAGCCTCTTTCTATCCCGAATATTGCATGCAGGCTGCCTGCACTAGGGGAGGCATAGCACTCAAACCCTTAACTCCAGCGTTGGACCGTGGATCTGCCACAACTTCTAGAATCGCCCCAGGACTGCATGAAGCTTTGCGTGAATCCCTGGACACACACTTTCAACAATATTCAGCATGCACATTGTTCTTCTGAACAAAACCAAAGTTGTGTTAGAAAGGGACCATAGGAAATGCATACAGTATGGCAGGGGTGACAAACAAGGTGTTTGTACTATTTGTTAATGTTGTTCTGTTGTTGAAAGCAAAAACAAATTCTACATGGCTTAATGCATCAAGATGGCTTGATATAGCTCAGAAACTGGAAGACACTTGAGGAGAGTGAAGGTCAGGAGAATTCTGAGAACTCCAGGAGTAGAAAACCAGGGACTTTCTCTTTAGGAAACAATCCTTGATCAGACTCGGGATTGAATTGGCCCTCAGTGACTTTGTGCTCAGCCTCAGATTCTTGAATTCCATTGGCTGAGCTGAGGCTGTGCTGGGCCTGGCTCTTTTGGATGTGTTCCAACTGGTCAGGAAGCACAGAGATGGCCTCCGTCTGTACCCTGACCCAGATCTTAAGAGTTTGTGCTCAGAGAAACATAGAAATTGGAGCACAGGGCAGCTATTACCAATGCTTTGCCAAAGGACAATGTAGCACACAGTTAAGAATGAAGTTTCTCCAGATTCTAAGATAGCCAATTTCAGAACTGCTTTGAGAATTCTCATCTTTCTTTAGTGAGTTTGCAGTGTGTGATAGAATACTCACGTCTGGCTGTCAACAAATATGCTTAATGCACAGTGGCTTCAAAAAGGCTGGAGGTCCATTTACCTTTTAAGCCTATTAGAATTTAATGAGGGGCCGGGAAGGTTGGCTCAGTGGTCTAAAGTGCTTGCTTAGGAAAGCTTAGGCAACTGCAGGGACCGCGGTTCGATCCCTGGCACCACATGCTGCGCCAGCCCTGCCCTCAGGGCAGGCTGAGTCGGCCATAAAAATAAACAAACAAAAGTTTTGAAAAAAGAAAAAAAATACTTAAAAAAAAAAGAATTTAATGAAAGCTAGTAAAAGAAGCACTGGGTTTCACATATGGCCAGAAGTTAAGAATTCCAGCAATGGATTTTATACCTAAAACACACATAGAACTGAAAGGTTCTAACTATCAACGAATTCTGCTTAGCTTTTTCAATCATCTTGGGCAGGGAGCACAGCTCAGAATTCTTCTGTTGTACCAGCGTTTTCTTCTTAAAGACTTTGATGCGTATGTCTATCTTTTGTAAAGCTCCATTAGTTCTTGTGTTGCAAGTGTGTTCCTCTTTATACAAAGTTGTTGGCGAAATACAACGTAGGAAACATCTCGCCACTTGCTCTGTTGCCGCTGTTTGTTATTCTTTTGGCACCATCAGCACACAGTGAGTGACAGATCTCAGAGGCTGTCCCGTCTGCCTTTGGGTCTTTTCTTTGCTGTACATTGGCAAACATGGTCATGGCCACTGAACGTGGCCTCCCTGAGCAGGACAGATCCTTTGCAAGGTTAGTCCTTGCTCGTAGATTTTTCTTGTGTGTGCATAGAGCATTTATAATACCCTTGTCCTGCTTTTATTAGGTAGCATTATATCTTAAACATCCTCTTGTGCCAGACTATATAAGTCAAGCACAGATGTCTTGATGGCTAAAGAGAAGCTCAGCAGTATGATTATGTCTTTGTCTAACTCATTCCTCAGTGGTAAGTGTTTTGCTTTTTCCAGATTCTTGCTATTATGAATCACCCTGCAGCCTTACAGTTTTCTCTTTGTGTAGAATGGAAATATGTCTGTGGAGACAGATTGCTGAAGTATAATTGTCAAAGGGGTTGTCACATTCAGTGTTACACAGATAGCCAAGTTGCCTATCAAAAAGGTCACAGCAATTTTAGATTTCCACTAGGAATGGTGCAGGAAAGGCTGTCTCCTGTTGTTTGTTGTTTCTGAACTATTTGGAATTTATTATCATGACAACAAATGACTTCATTAATCACATTTTTAAAAAATTTTAAATGTTTATCTACACCTGTATTTGAAATGTTTGCATTTCTTTCCTTTGTTTTATTTTTAGGGAAGTGTCTACAGGGTATTCAGGGTCTCACTACTAGATCAGACTCATAGTGATCCACCTATTTACAGCCTCCCGAGAACTGGGATTACAGGTGGATGGCACCACACCCAGTCTCAATTGCTGTCTCGGAGTGCCTGGGGGCAGGACCAGCATGGCAGGCTCAGGGATTGAACCCCTGGCCCCTGTGCCTACTCGCAGGTGCTTCAATCTGCTGAGCTATTTGGCTGGCCCTTGCATTTCTTAAGTGTCATTTTCAGAGGAGTGTGTGGTAGCTTGTCCTCCAAAATGAATTTGTCGAAGCATTTTGTGAATTGAGGAATTTGTTTTCTATTAAATTTCTATTAAAATTTCCAACAATATTTATGTCTTTGCTGCTTTATATTTTTTATGTAGTCATAATAATCATGTTTTTCCTTTAAGTTATTTTTAATTTTCAGTTTTACTTTTGCTTTCCTTAGTTGTGTATGTTTGATGTTTTCTTGAATTTATGTATAAATGTATATATATGTATATATATGTATATACATATGTGTGTGTGTGTGTGTGTGTGTGTGTATTTGTTTATATTCTGATATACTGGAATGCATTGTGACATAAATCATGGTGATTTTTATTTTTTCCTCCATAATGGCTAGCCAGTTTCCTGGCATTATTTGTTGAAAAATCTACATTTCTCTCTGTTTTCAAGTGCTACCTTTGTAAGAAGTTCTATAGATGTGTGTGTGTGTGTGTGTGTGTGCACGTGTGTATGTGTGTGTGTGTGTGTGTGTGTGTATGTGTATTCCATGACTACCCATTCTGCTCCATTGATCTGCCTGTCTTTTCTCCCAAAAGTAACAGTTGAAAAATTGCCCATACTGGTTAATCTAGGTCCTAAATTTGGATTATAGACTTTGTTTATGGCCTTACTGTCTCTTACTTGATTTAGACGACTGTATTTTATTTATTTGTTGCTGGCCTGTTGGGTTACAATGTATCAAATCAAGAAGTAATGTATTTATGTAATAAATTGTATTTTGGAACTGGCAGGTGAAGTACCATTGGGTAAAATGGAAGAAAAATAACATTTCATTCTCATTTGCAAAAGGATGTTGCCTTGGGACTCTAGTAAGAACTGAGGAATTGTGTAGACCTCTGAGGGGACATAGGGAGATTGGGGAGGTCTAAGGATTCAGAGAGACCCCTCTTCTTCTGCGCTGTCCTCACCCCCACCTTCCAGCAGCCTGTGCTTTGTGTGTGGCATTATCTCCTGTTCTTAGGGACAGATTCATTGGCAAAGCCACTCTTTAGGGCCTTTGCACATCTGGTTCACCTCTGCCTGCTGCGCTTTCTCAAAGTAGCTGTCTCCTAATCTCCCTACTACTTCTTTGCAAATGTCCATGAGTTCTTCCTTTACTCCCCTACCCCAAATGCAGCTGGGCCTGGTGTTCTTTTTCTTTCAAGATCACACTGCTTACTGCTGTAGGTTTATTCTGACCTTTCCATGAGCTGAACATCTAGCATACGGCCTGGTATAGATATATTCAAATATTTAATTGATTAAACAAATGCTCATTGCCACATTGTTATCTTGACTGTTTATTGCTAGCATGCAACTAAAAAGCTAGCCAAAAGGAACAGGGCATGAGAGTTTTGCATTTTTAAAACCAAATTACTGGACTAGCGCCATTTGTGAGTCTACCTTTCTTCCAGTAAGCATGTTTGGTCCCTTTGTTGAAGATAAGGTGGCTGAGTGTGGTTGAAGTTGCTTCTGCCTCTTCTGATCAATTCCACTGATCCTCAGGTCTATCTTTTTTTTTTTTTTTTTGCCAATACCATGCTGATTTTATCACAGTAGTTTGTAGTATAGTTTTAAGTCAGGAATTGTAATGCCTCCTGCCTTGCCTTTGAAGACAACAATGCTATGTATTAATTATTGTTACTGTCCTACTAATGTGTTTTGAAACTCTCTCATTGCTATTTCTTATTAAAATTTAAAAAGTACAAAAAGTAAAAAGCACAAAGAAAAAAATAAAGTTTATTGAAAGGAAGAGTTAATGTTTAATTGTTTTGTCACTCATGGCTGTATCTGATAATCAGAGGAACAAATTTTATGATAATATGTAATATAGCAACCATTTTTAATTTTCTATTGTTTTGAAATTCTGTACTAGTTTTAGTGTTTAATGTTGTTTTGTTATTGTATTTGATTTTTCTCTTTATTTTATTTATTTTTGTGTGTGTGTGGTAACAGGGATTAAACTTGGGACCTTGCACTTGCTAGGCAAGTGTTTATTACACTATGCTATCTCCCCAGTCTTGTTTTTTCCTTTTTAAAATACAAAATTAAAAAATGAAATAAAGTGTTGGTGAAAGTAGAAAAAAAAGTACTGGATTACATCTTTCTTTTTTATGTCCTGAAAAAGTGTGATCCAGACACATATTCATGCACACGTAACTACTCACAGGTGAGAGTTTGTACCTAGGGATGTTTTACTTCCAGAAGGTAGGGAGCGCAGAGGTACAAAGCTCAGAAGGTCGTGTTCCCTGCCAGGATCCCTGAAGTCTTGAACTGAGGACCAACTCTTAATGGCGACGAGTTCATATCCAAAATGATTCACTCAGAAACCGACACATTTTTCCTAATGCACAAAAAGCTCAGGTCACAAAATCCCCAATTAATGACCTAGAATATCTGCTATTCAGGCAGCTTATATGTTGAAAATTTTACTTGCACTGACTAGGAGACTCTCAGGGTTATATTTACACAGGAAGATAGAATGCTAATTTTAGGAGTGAAGGCCTCAGCATCTCCAAGTGCATACTTCTATTTGGTACCAGGTGATAAATGTGAAGGAAGGGACTCAGGAGTATGCTTGTGTTCAAGCAGAGGAATTCCTCAGGCAGAGGAATCGAGTGCATCAAGGCCCTTGGATTCTGGTCTCTGGGGCCTTTCTACTTAGTGTGTAGTTTACTGGGGTTCTAGAGCTTTCCCTCCTCTCTCCTCTGCCTCTTGACTGCTTTGTCCATCCCACAGTTGCACTTTGTGTGTTCTTCTGCAAAACTTGCCCTAGTTATGATTCCTGCAGCTAAAAGAGAAATTCTTCCAACTAAAGAAAGGAAATTCTGTGAACAGCTTCAGGGTCATCTCGGCAAGCAGGGCCAATAACCTATGAATGGGCTTCACGAGGTGTTATGGTTTATGTCTAGTCGTCACCCCAAAGCCTCATGCAATCATGGGGTGGGGACTTCTAGAGTTTCAGACTTGACTCATGATCCACTGGGATTATGTGGTTTAATACTGATGGAGTTATCAGTCTGAGTACAGCGGGGATTATGGGTGTGGCCTAAGGTGGATAGGCTGAGGCAGAGAGCCTGAATGTAATATAGAGACAGAGAGACAGACTAGCGCTGCTGCTCTCTGCTCCCCTGGTTGTTCTGTTGCCTCTGTCACCATATTGTTGCTGTTCACTGCCATGAACTGCTGCTCTCTGCCATGTGCCTGTCTGCCTTGGACCCAGCTCAGTATGGACTAAAACCTCCAATAACTGTGAGCTAAATAAACCTTTCCTTCCTTCATTTTGAGTGTCAGGCATTTATCCCAGCAATGATAGAAGAGTAACTAAGACACAAGGCCTGGACACCCCAGGGCGCAAGGGGAGTAGAAATCAGATAGCCCTCCCCCCCCTCCGGCATCTCCTTGAGTATCTTCCTGACTTCAGTCTATACTTTGCCTGGCAGCATCTTGCAGGACTCTCTGCTGGTGGATTAGCCATCTTTGCTTCCTGTTCCCATGTTCTAGAAAATAGCATCACCATGACTCCTGAGCTTGCACGTCTTCTGTGGCCCAGCTCTAGCAAAAACTGGATAGATGTTCATCTCTTTCTAGATTCTTGGGGGAAGTGAGCCAGATTGAACTGTATTGGTTCACTTCATCGCTTTATGTATTTGGCCATAGCTAGAGATCTGGGGTTAAGTGGAAGACCTGTGGCCTTGGGGTACCACATGGTGGGTGTTCTCCGAGAACGGTCTATTGATATGGAGGGGGAGCATCCAAAGTTCTCCTTACAGCCAAGTACACTGGAAATCACCATCACTTACACCTAAGTGTGTGAATTTTTACGTTTCACAAGTACTGTTGGAATATCTTTCTCATAGCTTGATTATGCCCCAGGTCCCCAATAGAGTATTACTTTTAATGGCAACAAACATATTCTTATCAATATCCCAGCAGTTGGACCAGTAGAATCAAGGAAGTGCCCAGTGTTCCTGAGTTGCAAAGGCTGAAGCATCCGTCATACTTGCAGACCTTGGTGTTGGCTGTGGCAGTCACTGCTTTCTCTGCTTTGTATTTTATTTTGAAAGACCACCTCCTCCTCCTTCTTCACCATTGTGAGTTTGCTGTAGTGAAGCTTAAGTATGTTGTTTTGTGATTTTTTTGGGGGGTGGGGCAAATGAATTGACAGGTAAAGTACTAGTGCTGTCATGACCAGTTTTAACTACACTTGAAGTTATAACCTACTGGCAAGTTGCTCTAAGGCCTTGGAATTACAAATGCAGTCTTTGGGGCTAGGGGAATAGCTCAGTGGCACAAGTGCCTGCCTGGCAAGTACAAGGTCCAGGGTTCAATTCCAGACACCAAAGGGAAAGCAAAGTAGTCTTTGGACAGGCAGCATGAGCAGTGGCCCTGGAAGTTACAGGAAACACAAACTATAGGCCACTTCAAACCTGAGGAATTGGAAGCTATAAAATAGGAGATTCCCAAGTAATTGCTATGCATTCTGAATGGAAAATTAAGTGAAGAGAGGGAAGCTTTGTTTCAACTCCAAATATCTAATTGTCTCTCCAGAAGCTTTCTGGGAGGTGTGGAATTGGGAACAGTTGCATTTGATCTTCATGGGTAAGCAGAATTCCATTGTAATCGGGTTTTATAATGAATCAAACATGGCTATGGGATGAGGTTTGCTTTGTAATTGAAGTTTTTGCCGACTGATGGTACCTGGAGGATCCACCCGAAGCTTTATTTTTACAATGTAGTAATGTTTCCATGACATGTTGTAGTGATGGTCCTTGGTTCTTTTAGCCAATTTCCCTCTATACAGAGTGGTTGCTTTCAGTATGTTGTCAAGTTTAGTCTGACATCTAGAAAGTTTTGGGGGTTTTATGGTTTTGCACAGTAATTTTCTTCCAAGTTCAAAATGGATAGTTGATTTTTTTTGGTATCAAGGCACTTCAATATGGTGAGCATTTTGCTCCTTGGTCAGGTCTATTGCATTCTGCCTAATTCCTTTTACTTCTTTTTTATATTCATTTCAGGGCTTTCCTTACCTATTAGGTCACCTTCCCTCACAACATGACAGATGGGCATATACACACTCTCTCTCTCTCTCTCTCTCTCTCTCTCTCTCTCTCTCTCTCTCTCTCTCTCTTTCTCTCTCAGAGCACTGGCTTCCATGTCTACTACCAGCTGTCGTCCTGAGCAATCTCAGATGCCTTCCTCTCTTGTCTCCTCAACCAGCGCCCTGGTGCACCGTGGCTCAGGTCTCTTATAAGAACTTTGCCACTCAAATTTCATCCATCTTTCTCCAGAGCCATTCTGTCTTTGCCACCCAGGTGAGTGTCAGGTCATCCAGTCTTATTTTATACTTCATCTTATCCTCTTTGGCACAAGCCCTGAAAAATCACCTGTGGATGGATTAAGAATATTCATCTTTCTTGGTAAGAATAATGAGAAGTTTGGCCTGTCACATTTTTTCTGGTTTTAGAAAGGTATTTTAAAAAATGTGCTCTGTTTATTGCAACAGGTTTTCTTTTTTTTTTTTTTTTTTTTTTGTCTTTTTGAGACAGGGTCTTGCTATGCAGTTCAGGCTGGCCTTGAGTTCACTTTTGTAGCCCAGGCTGGTCTCGAACTTGCACCGATTCTCCTGCCTCAGCCTCCCGAGTGCTGGGATTACAGGCGTGAGCCACCATGCCCGGCTTCCTCTTTATCTTTGAAAGTGCCTCCATTTGAGTGTTTAAGAAGATATGAAAGCAGTGTCATAATAGTGACATAATAAAAAAGGCCAATAAATACATTAGGTTTTTATATTTACTGTGGAGATCAGTGTAGACTTAGAGCTCAATATATTTTTCTTAACTTCATCTACTTTTGGGGGGAGACTTTTTATAGCTTTCTCAATCCCTCTGCCTGTCTACTGTAGGAGGTTTTATTTGCTGACAAGAGCTGTTAACCAGTTTCAAAGTTGGAGAAATAAAAATTCTAATGCACACATGGCTATGTGTTTGCATACTTGGCTAAACTGATGATGTCTTTAGCAAAATGACTGAAAAAGAACAAAATAAACACACTAAAGGAAAGCATCCTGGAGTAGTTTGCGGTTTTGCAGGGAACAATATAATACAGGACACATATTTATAAGATCATTTATAATAGTCATCCTAAGAGAACAGGAACTATGTTCATACTTAAAGACCCCAGGATCCATCTGAGGGCCTGGATCTCACGATATTGTCCTTCATGAGTCTAGCTAAAGACCTGGAGCCCATAACAGTGCCTCCTATGAATCCACCTGGAGGCCTAGAGCTCACGACAATGTCTCATGCAGGCCTGTTTCATAGATCTGCATTAGGAAGGCCCAAAAGTCAATGGTGGAAGCAAAAGTCTATGCCAGAGGGATGAAGGATCTGAGCTATCTGTGTTGTGTGCCTTGGAGCCAGGAAGAAATGCTAGGATCAAAATCAGAACTCCTCCCAAAAGTACCACAGCCACCCTCAGGGACAGTGAGGTCGTGAGTACCCCAATAATGTGGACAGCTGAGCTCCCATCAGGAAACCCAGCGTGACAAGTTTCTCCGGGAGACTAAGCTGTGCCCCATCTGCTCCTCTAATGCTAGGAAGTGATGCTCAAGTTAGGACCAGTGCTTCCCTCAAATGAATCACAGCCATCCTCAGTGACAACGAGGTCCTGAGCTTCTCTGATGAGAGCAATCAAGTTTACTAGGAAAGCCAGTAGGACAGAGCTCCCCTGAAGAATAGCCCAAGAAAGCCAGCAGCTCCCAACAGCTCCAACAGCTCCCTGACCAGCCTCCCTCTTCTCTAGTTCTCCCTCTAATGCCGCCAGTAACACCGCCCAGGTGGGCCTTCCATACGTAGCACCACACTGGTCTGGCTCAGCGGGATGTAACAAACTGACCCCCAGTTGGCAATCCACCACACATGCTGTAGGTGAAGTCCTCCAGAGGGACACGATAGCAAACCAAAGGAGGGCATTTGTTTTAACAAACGGAAGACTTCAATTTCCTGTGTTATTTCCTAATTCCAGAGAAAACCCAGTACAACCCCAATTAAGCAGACAATTTGTAAGACACAGAAACATGAAAACTCAGTGAAATCTATTCTTTTGGCTTACTGACCCTATAGCTAGCCTGGAAGCTAATTAATAGCATGAGTGTAGCAAAATTGCCAGTTTGCTTTATTGCTGAAAACCACTTTTCTGTTGAGTCAGTAGAGCCTTTAGGTTCTTCCTCGGTGGCCTCATGCCTCAGCCGCCATCTCTGCTGCAGGTGACACTGAAGACGTCCCCAGGACAGCTAGCTCTGTGCTCCCCTGCCCTGCACCCTGCTGCTGATGTCATTCAGCTTCGGGAGTGGGGTGACTTCTCTGCTGCTTCCACTGTAGGGAGAGACCCTTGAAACCTCCTCTAATGAGGAGAAAGCATTTCCAGTTTATAGCTGAAGGGATTTATAAAATACGCAGACCAAAAAACATTGGTGTCTGTGTTGGGTCGGCTCACATGGGTTCTTGAGGTATCCCCGAGTCCACGCTCTGCCCAGACCACTTTTATGCTCATGGTCAAAAACTCTGAAACTATGCTTAAGAAACAAGGCCAAAAGGATACCCTGTCCTTCCTTTCTCCTCTTCTTATACCCTAGAGAGAAGAGAGGAAATTCCATTACTATCTGCACTATAGTTAGGGTGGAAGAATTGGCAGAGAGAACTTGTGGTGCCTTCCAGGCCACTGGTACTCTTCCTGCTGTGTGGGTTATTCGGAGTGCCATACGGGCCCTAAGAAGGACTTTATCAGATGAGTCTAGTTTCTCTATAGTGCCATCTCTCCAGAGATAGAAGTCTTACCTTTAATAACACGATCATGTGGCTAGGACATGACAGAGGATGTAAAGAAGCAGCCTCATCTGGCTGGGTGGGAGGCGTGATTGCAGGAGGGCATTCTGTGGAGATTGCCTTCTCAGCGTGGATTTGGAAATCATTTATCAACTTTTTTTCACTTTTAATCCTCATTTCCAATTTATCTGTTTGTATCCATTCATACATCCTTTTGTAATTATAGTCACTCGATTTTTCTTCTATCCAATTACATTTTAGACATGAAAACAGTGTAAGGAATGCATATCCTCTCTGTAGGATATAATATCTGTAGTTTAAAGATAAAGAAGATCTCTCTCCTTTTTTATTCTGGCATCATTACAAACCAAGCTTATCTCTTCATTTGTAACTCCCTTGAGTCATGGCTCGAATATTATCATATTCTACTTCAAAACATGTAAATGGACAATCTGTAAGCTACTCAATTTCTATCTTGATAGAACTAGTTTAGAGATCGTATAAGAGCAGTTAATTAAGGACATTAACAAAATTAAAATAGTCACTAGAAATGACCAAGAAATGAAAAACAAGACATGCACTTGCCTCTGTCTATATATTTGTAGCTTATTAAAGTCCTGAGGAGACAACATTTAGAAAACATTTACAAATACCACTTTCATGCAAGTACAACACACAACCATAATGAAATTTATATAAAAAGCTCAGACATCATTCGAGGCAGAAATTAAGTACTTTGGCACGGGAGGCAGTGGAAACTGTTTCTTAACCCTGGAGCATGTCTTTATTGCCACACTTGAATACTACTGCGATGTCATTTTCCACAGTATGTGATGTTTGTGCTGCTGATACAGAAGTAATGGTAGATTAAGCTACCGGTGCCTTGGAAGAGATCAAAACAGCGGAACTAAAGCCTGTTAGTTATCACTGAATTATTTATCCCCCACAATTATGTGCATATGTATATTACACACGTAGATATGAATACATGTGTATACAAAATCAATGCTCATTTTTCTTAGCAGATGTGGTCCATGAACCCAGTACACATTCTGAATTAGTGAATGCTGAAACATAGCTCTCAGGGAAATTCCGGAGTGGGTTCCTGTGAACTGCTCAAGTTTTCATCCATCTTTCACTGTTTGACCTTGTTTTATGGATGTTTCTGTTTAAAAGCACCTTATGTAAGATAGATTGTTGGGGTCCGTGAGATAGCTCAGCAGATTAAGTGCCTGCTTAGGCAAGGTTAGGCAAGAGCAGGGACCATAGTTCAATCCCCAGCACCACATGTTGTGCCAGCCCCACCCCCACGTGGGCCGAGCAGGCCAGAGTCTGGACGTGGTGGCACACACCTGTAATCCCAGCACTGGGGAGGCTGAAAGCAGGAGGACCACCATGAGTCTGGGCTGTGTAGTGAGACCCTGCAACAACCAAATACATTAAAATAAAAAGATAATTGGTTCACTAACCATCCACGGATGGTCAAGCATTATAATTGCTATGATGTAACACACATTATAATTTTTATCTGGCAAGATGAGAGAGTACATCAGTACTATGTGCAGAGGCAATTTTATACAGCAAAGTCATTCCCAAGAATCCTAACATCACCAAAATCTGACACTAAGGCAACTTAAAAATGGTCACTTGTGAGAAAGGTAGGGCTTGCTGTCAGGCTCGCCCTACCTCACCTGGGATGTCCACATGGGAGAGCTCAAGTGTGCCAGCTCAGTGTGTCCCAAATGGCAGTATGCTATGAACAATTTGGGGTGACAGGTAAACTGTGACAAATGAGGAAATATATAGGAAGCCTCCTTGAGGATTTGTTACGTATTCCTGTGGACATGGATATGCTCATCCGTATACCAAATTTAGAACATCTTTGGTAAAGCATAAGAAGCATTAATTCCCTTACCTATGAAGATGCAGAGTAGCTCAGTGGTTACCTAGATTTAGGCGGGAGGGATACTAGATGGTATCTAGCAGGTGAAATGTTCTGATTTGGGATAACAAAAAAATGTCCTACATTTGATTTTGGTTGTAGTCATACAACTCTGTCAGCATGTTAACTTCTGTTGGAATCCTCCATTTTAGTTATGTAGTGTTCAAATTTTAGTTCACTGATGCTTATTTATTTATGCAAGCATTAGTTAACTTTCGATTCTGGAGAACTTAGCTCTGAATATTCTGGGTGACCACATGAGAAGGATGAGTGAAGGGTTCCAAGGCCTTTGAGGGACTTTCAAAAGCAGATGTAGCCACTGTTTTCATGAAATACCATGTTTAACTTGAAAGGCTATCTGAGGACTAGTATTTCTTTTTAAAACCTTAAGTTCTTTGGTAGACTTCATCTTGGGAACAAGAAGAAAAGGTTTTTATGTCAAAAATTTGTTAAGAAAATTAACATAAACATTGCTATGATAAACTTTAAGTTTTGGAAAACCTGTTTCTGCACTACAAGTTTTAAGCTAGTACCAAGAAGAAAATCTGTACTTATTAGAAAAGACTATTAGAACACATGTCTAGCTTTTAATTGCATAAATTCTGAGCAACTTGAAGTCTTCTAATTTCAAAGGTGTGTTATTGCTTACTGAAAACTTACATTGTACCAGTCATTTAAAAATGTTTACTCTTACAAGGTATCTTCAGGGCTTTTCCGTAAAGGGAGAGATGGTGATTTAAAAAAAAAAAAAAAAAAAAAAAAGACATATTTAGTACAGGGTCTACAGGGTTTCACTTCACAGATAAGACATAGTGATTCACCCTAACCCTAACCCTAACCCTAACCCTAACCCTAACCCTAACCCTAACCCTAACCCAAGTGCTGGGATTACAGGCGTGTACCACCATGCCCAGTCTCAGTTGCTATCTCAGTGTGCCCAGGGGATGGGGCCAGCACGGCATGCAGGGGATCAAAACCTAGTCCCTGCATCTGCCTAAGCAAGTGCTTTAATTCACCGAGCTATCTGGCCAGCCCATAGTTGACGTTCTGAATGTGTCTTGATGGTCTGTGTCACAAGTCCCTCCCTGTGCACTTGGAATGGCGCAGTCTTCTTAGACAACACCTGAACAAAGGATGCAGCGGCTTAGCCTGTAGGATGTAGTTTGCCAAACTCTTGCATTTACTCTTCTGTAGTTCTCATGACAATCTAAGAGGGTAGGACCTGTTGTTGTCCCCACTTTATACCTTACAGGGGCACAGAAAACTAAGGAACTTGTTCAGAAACACATGGCTAAAGTGGTGCAACTAGAATTTTAACCCAAATAATCTACCAAAAGAGTGGAGGTTCAGCAGGGCATCACACTGGATCTGCCACTTGGGCAGAAAAGATAACAAAAAGGTACAGTTTATGACTGTCACACATTTGAAGATTTAAGCACAATGCCATAATTTTGCCATGTGTAATTTAAATCCTTCACCCAGAGACAGAAATAATAGTATTTTCTCTCTGCCAATGAAAACATCAAAACAGAACCTCAAGAATTTTCCTGGGATCAGACACCTAGTCAGGAGTAGAGTCTTATTTGGCACTTGGGTCATATTCACCTAAGTCTCTTATCCTTCCATGAGAGACAATAGAGCACATTGTTATAAAATCAAAGCAAGAAAAGTCTATAAACAACCCCTCTATGTACTTCATGTCTCTCGTCAAATAGAGGTGGTGAAAGAATGTGATACAGTTACAAGCCTATCTATCTTAGTTTGGGTTTTCAGAACAAACTACCAGAGAGTGTGTAGCTTACACCACAGAAAGTTAGTTTTTCATAGTTTGAAGATGTCCGAGTTCAAAATTCTCACTTGGCCAGTGTCTGGTGAGGCCCTCTTTGTGGTTTGAGGTGGTTGCTTTCTTGCCGTGTTTCTGCATGTTATGGAGAGGAAACGCTCTGTGTCATGTCTTGTTACCAGGGCACTCATCCTATGCCAGGTACCCCACCCTCACGGCCTCAGCAGAACCTCATTCTCCTCTAAAGGCCCCTGAGGCAAAACTATTACAGTAGCCTTTGGGGTTTCAATGCATACATTTGAAGAGAGAAGTGGCATGATTTAGTCCATAATAATAAATTAAGGGTGGCTATAAGGAATGAGGCAAGGCTAGGGAAATATGACCAGAATATCAAATTATTTATCTTCAAATTTAAGATTTTTTTAGGTACCAGGGATAGAACTCATGACTTTGGTACTTATCAGGCAGGTGCTTATGCCACCGAGCTCTATCCACGGTCCCCTGATTTAGGATTTTAATAACTAAGATAATATTCATAATGAATTACATGACAGTGATCCAGGAGCTAAAGGTTTTAGAACTGAGGGAAGGGACAGTAATAATGAAAGAGAAGATTTGATATAACCCGTTGACATGAAGTTCAAAATCCACTTTTCTTTCAGTTTTTAGACAGAAGGGGTAATGAAACTTGCCTTGAAGCCAGTCAGATGCAGAAGGAAAGCCTACTCACTTCTCCGCGCCTGTGGCTTAAGGTTGCTGGGGAAAATGAGAGCTACAGGGAGCCTGAGTGCACAGGAGAGAGCCAGGCCTCATACATAGAATAAGAAGGTGAATAAGGAGAATAAGAGGATGCTGACGCAGCTGTTGCCGCTGATGCGCTCTAGTTTTAGTTGGATTTGGTCTCACATTGGAAACAGGAGAGAAGGAGAGGCAGAAAGCCAAGATGGATGTGCAGAGCCACGTGAAGGTCACAGGGTAAAGTCACGTGTAAAGTCACGGTCATTAGGAGCTTCCTATGTTCCTTTATATGGTAGCTGAGCAATTAGGAAAAGACTGAGATCCAGCATGGTGAATTCAGTCCTTGCAAAAGTGGGCAGATTATGGGATTCCCTGTCACTCTCACAAAGGAAGCAGAGGATCTAGAAAACTATTCATCCTTATGGACCGGCTCCATCTTAGCTCTTCCCTAATAAAAAGGCAAGCACAAGAAGAAACACCATTGCAATCTTGCTGGTGGTCAGGTTAACTTCTAGGGCAGCTATGTGTTACGCAAGAGTAGAGGCCCCTACTTAGCACTGGCGATGCAGCAGGAGTCCCAGGAGAGTGCAGTCTGTGTCCCAGTAAGCAGGCTTTCCTTTTGAGTTGTTACTTGCTCACTCCTACAGTCAATCATACAAAATGAAGAAAGAAATCTAACATCTGCTAGAATAGTACCGACTCATGTTTAATAAGCATATTTCTAGGGCTGGGGATATAATTCAGTGGTCTGAGTGCCTGCCTGGCAAGCACGAGCACAAGGTCCTGAGTTCAGTCCCTGCTACAAACAAACAAACAAACAAACAAACAAACAGAAAAAGCAGATTTCTCAGCAGAAACTCTACAAGCCATGAGGAAGTAGAATAGACTCTGAAAAAAAGTTCTTCTCGATCAATGATACTATACCCAGCAAGAGTTTCTTTTAGAAATGAAGGAGAAATAAAGCAATTCTAACCCAAGCAAAACCCTAGAGAATTTAAACCACCAGACCACCATTATAAAAATGCTTAGGGTAGCTCCATCCACATGGATAAGTGAAAGCTATAACTACAATCAGGAAAGCATGTGAAGGTGTAAATACCACTAGGAGATGAATCATGTCAAAGAAAAATAAAAAAGGATGCCATCATGCCAATATAATAAACCATGAAAACACAAAGATATGCAACAGAGAGGAACAAGCAGAATATTCAAAACACCTAAAAGGAAATCAAGAAATAACCAGAACAAGTTCGTATCTATCAACAATCACAATACAATTAGACTAAATTCTCCAATTAAAAGACGCAGTCTGCATCAGTGGATAAAAAAGAAAAGCTGAGAATGTACTGTCTACAAGAAACTCACCTTATCAGGAAAACACACTAAGGCTGAAAATTAAAATAATAGAAAATGCTATTTCCAACAAATGGAAAAATAAAACAAGCAGAAGAGTCTCTGCTCACCCCTGATAAAATAAAATTTAAAACAAAAAGTGTAGGAGGAGACAAAGAAAGACCTACATCACAGATCAAGGGGTCAATAGAACAAGAAGCCATAACAACTGTAAAATCTATATTGACTAATGCTGGTGCATCCAGCCAAAAATTGGAGATCCACAAGAAGCAACAAGCTTAAAACAGTAATACCACGGATGTGGGCACAGCCTTCTCTTTTTTTGTTGCCTTTCTGAGACAAGGTCTTGCTATGTAGTTCAGGCGGGCCTTGAGCTCATTTTTATAGCCCCGGTTGATGTCGAATTCACATTGATCCTCCTGCCTCAGCCTCCCAAGTGCTGGGATTACAGGCGTGCACGTTAATACCACACCTGCTATTAACACATCCTTCTCAACAATGGATAAATTAGTCAGACAAAATTAACAAGGAAGTATTAGAATTAAACTACATTGTAGTGTTTCACAGACATTTCCAGAGCATGTCATTCAGTAGCTACAGAGTACACATTCCTCAGCATGTTTTCTAGAGTAGACCATACACAACTACACAACAGAACAAGTCTTTTTTTAAAAAAAGTTTATTTGTTTATGTTATGGCCAGCTCAGCCTGCCCTAGGGGTGGGCTGGCACACTATGTG
Organism: Myocastor coypus; assembly: GCA_004027025.1. Lineage (NCBI taxonomy): Eukaryota > Metazoa > Chordata > Mammalia > Rodentia > Myocastoridae > Myocastor > Myocastor coypus. Next base: position 56,940 of record PVJA010000630.1, on the reverse strand, counting down.
GTACATACTGTGGGTATCGAACTGAGGTCTCTGTGGTTGCCTAAGCTTGCTTAAGCAGGCACTTTAGATCACTGAGCTATCCCACCGGCCCCCAGAACAAGTCTTAAGAAGTCCAAAACACTGGGCTGGACAAATAGCTTAGCGTATTAAAGTGTCTGCAAGCAGGTACAGGGTCCCGGGGTTCGATCCTTGGGTCTGTAGTGCCAGCCCCACCCCTGGAGCATGCTAACAGGGCCACTGAGACTGGGTGTGGTGATGCACACTTGTAACCCCAGCTCTTGGGAGGGTGTGCACAGGCAGATTGGTGCACGTCCAATCTAGTAGTGAGACCATGAACACCATGTAGACAGTTAAAAATAATATATATATATATATATATATATATATATATATATATAGAGAGAGAGAGAGAGAGAGAGAGAGAGAAATCCAAAACACTGAAATACATCTTGTGTCTTTTATGAGCACAACGTATGATTTCTAAAATTATACAAATAGATGGTAAGGAGAAACACTTTTGAATGAACAAAATACTATCATACCAAGTGAAATGAATCAGATGCAAAAGGAAAGAAATAACTAAAGTCACAGAATAAATAAAATAGGAAACTAGCTAGTCAAACTGAAAGAGACTAAAAGAAAGAATAAAAATGAGACTAAAAATGCAGCCAAAAGATGCAGAAGATGAGCAGACCACGAGCTCCTTCTCAACAGAAGAGTGCCTTGCGAACTTGAGGTTGCTTTCCAACATGGCAGCAAGCCAGCGAGACTGGGAAACTGTTCCAGGAGCCTGGATATTCAGCATCTTCACTGCTGGGGTTTCCTGGAATAGTGTCTTTTCCTTTCTGTGCTGAATCTTGCAGGCTTTCGCTGTCTCTGCTGATTTTTAGTCTTTACCTGTAGTTGCTCACCTCTACATGCTGCTAGATTTTTGTTACTTTGGTTCTCCAGAGGAAGAGGTAAGCCCTAGGTGACTGCATTCTGTGCTCCTGGATCTTCTTCGGGGATCGCTTGATGCTGCCCTATCCATGTTTAGTCATTTCACAGTCGCATTCCTTATGCAAGCATTTTATATATCATTTCACTTAAAAAAATCCCAGTACTTCCTTCCTTGGTCTCATTAGTAATGATACCCTGGTTTCTAGTCTACTGATAAAAGTGCATTTTGCTATGCTCCTCACTATGTAGCGCAGGCTGACCTCAAACCCATGGTGATCCTCCTGCCTCAGACTCCCAGCACTGGGACTACAGGCATCTCCATGCCTTCCCACTCTTCTATGTAATGTCATCCATCTGCTGGTACATTGGATACACTTAGTACTATGTGCAGAGGCAATTTTATACAGCAAAGTCATTCCCAAGAATCCTAACAGCACCAAAATCTGACACTAAGGCAACTTAAAAATGGTCGCTTGTGAGAAAGGTAGGGTTTATTATTTATTTCACTAGTGACTATGTTGGTAAATGTGGTGAATTTTTAAATTTAAAAAATGTGGGGCCAGGCATGGTGGCGCACGCCTGTAATCCCAGCACTCGGGAGGCTGAGGCAGGAGGATCAGTGCAAGTTCGAGACTGGCCTGGGCTACAAAAGTGAGCTCAAGGCCAGCCTGAGCTGCATAGCGAGAACCTGTTTCAAAAAGACAAAAATAAATAAATAAATAAAATAAAAAAATAAAAAAATGTATTCTAGTAAAAGACTCATTGCCATTCACCTCCCTCTCAGTCCCTCCCCTCTCTTTGACACACCTTTTCTACAGTTTCTGCCTCTTTTGTGAGTGGGGTGATCAAAAACATGGTGAAGGCTACTGCCAATGCAACTTGTAAGTGTGTCGGGCTGTACTCTCATCTACTATGTCCTCCTGGACTGGCACCCTGCAGCTTCTGCCTTTTACCCAAAGTCAAAGTGACCAGGACAGATAAACATTTTGAACTGGCTCAAGACACCAAATAGTCATGGGTGTGTATTATGGTTTGTGTCTAGTTGTTCCTCCAAAGCCTCATGTAAGGCCTGGGGAGGATGCAGGGGGAGGAGCACTGAGTGGCTTGAGGGGTGGGGCCAGAGGACCAGGGCGGAGCTCCCAGGCAGGGCCAGGGAGGCATCAACCATGAAAGGGGCATCTCTCTCTGTCCCCATACTAGCGGTCTCTCTGAGATGTGAGAGTCATCCTGGACACAGAGGCACCCGGTGTCTGCAATTGAGGCCGCCTCAGGCAGAGAGGAGATGTTTGGTGAGGACAGAGGCACTGACCCTCTTTCCTGCCTTGCTACATAATTCAGGCTGTTTTAAACTATGAGACGTCCAGTAACTCTGAGCTGAATAAACCTTTCCTCCTTTCATTTTGAGTGTTGGGTATCTGTGCCCAATGAGAGAAGAGTAACTAACACAAAGCACAACTAACAACACTCACAAAAAGTGCTTCCGGAACTACTTCTGAGAGTAGCGAGAGTGATGAAATTCGTGTGTTTGGGTCACCAATGGCGAAGTGTCTTACACGGTACTAATTTTTAAAATTTAAGCACTCACGATATATTTCAAATCAGATCTCAAAGTTTTATTGATCGGACTCAACTCCTTTTGGGGTTCCCACCTCATTCACTGTAATATTAGCAAGTATGCATAGTACCTGTGCTTGTAAAGGTGCGGCACTACTACCAGGCGACACGGTTGTCCTACCTGGATACAGGTACTTGGCTTCAGAGAATAACTTCAGGAGGCACTGCTTAGATGTCACTCAGGGGCAAACTGTTAATCAGAGAAGAGAAATTATTGTGTAAAGAGATCTCGATGGAAGAGAGTTAATTTCTATATGTCACCTGATACTCAAACTGGCGTCTGCAGCTTCTGGTCCTCTCAGTTGTCTCCCTAACTCTTAATGTGTCAGGGATGACCAGAAAAATTAATCTCTGGCCATTGCATCTGTGTCCTTGTGACAGGAAAGGTCATTGAACCTTCAACTATGTGAAGCATTAGATTTTTATGATCTAGCTGAGATTCTACACAAATATAGCTAATTAAATTTGTAGATGATCTGCTGTCTAGATTTCTATGAGAGCCCTTGATTGAAATAAGCCATAGAACATATGTTGAGGCAATACCCCCCATCTCTGCCTTCCAAGCCACTGTTTCTGAAACAAGTGCTCTCGGTGTTCTGTGTCAGTGTGTGGCAATGTGTCATGTGCTCAGCCCAAAGCCTGCTGGCTCCTGGTCCTGCCTGGCTCCAGACGTTGCCGTCCTGTGCTAGGCCTCCCTCGTTTTCCCACCTTGCCCCTTTCAATTATGCATAGCTTGTCTGTTGGAATAGATACTGCCAATTCACATGCTTGAAACAAAACCCTGGGTTTTCTCGTGCTACGCATCTATTGCCTCCCCTCCAGGCTTCTCCATCTCAGGAAAGGGACGGCCGATGTGATGCTCGGGCCCCACAGCTCAGGGTTGGCTCTTCTCCACGTGCATCCACTAGATCCGCCTGCCTTATTTGGGGGTCGCTTGCTGCTGCTGCGTTCTCTCCATCACAGGTCTTCTGTGCAGCCCACTGGGGGCTGGCAGAGGCTAGGAGCTCCCAGCTGAGATCAGTACCTCTATATGCAGAGGGTGGGTGACGTGTGTTCCTTTGAGGAGGGTCTTCTGAAGGCCCCTTTGCATCTGGGTCGGCTTCTTGCCAGCTTGGGCCAAGGGCTTATCAACATGGTGAGGACTATGCTGGGCCAGTCATGCCTGGGCTGAGTGCAGGATACGGTGCAGCCCGTGGACTGGCCCTACTCTGGGCAGCACCCCCCCCCCCTTGATATATTATACAACCTAGAACCAAACTGGGTGTGGATGGTGCAAGCCTGTCATCCCAGCACTCTGGGAGGCTAAGGCAAGAAGGTTGCCAATTCAAGTTCACTCTTGGAAATTTAGCGGCCTACAGCAACCCTGTCTCAAAGTAAAAGTTGGGGAGCTGGGGATGCAGCTCAGTGTAGAAGCCCTGGCTGTAACCCCCAGTCAGTGCCAAAGTCAGAATCCTTCCTAAGATTACAAGTTCCCCCACAACCTGCCCTCTCCCCGCACTTGTCCCCACCCTTCTTCTCTCTGGTCATTCCAGCCCCTTCCAAACATGTGAGCTTCTTCCTGCTTGAGGGTGTTAGCATCTTCCTAGATGATTTGCTCCTCCTCGCCCCAGTCTCAGTTCAGACATTTCCCGTTGACAGAGGCTTTTCCTGGTCCACTTGTCTAAAATCTGTCCATCCCGTGATCCATCACCCTCACCCTTCTGTCACGACGCTTCTCCCAGGCTTATTTTTTCTACCCCATCTGCAACCAGCTCACTGCCTGCATCTCCCAGAATATGAGCCTCTCTGGAGGCAAAGGAGTTGCCAAATTCCTTAGAATCCTTCCTCTAGCAACCAGAAGGGGGCAGTAGTTGGCACATAGTAGGCCCTCAGCCAAGGCTACTGATTGAAGGAGAGAGGATGGCGGCAGTGCCAGAGAATCAAGATGCCCAGCAAGCACGTCTGGAGGTGGTTCAAACACAGGCTTCCGTGGAGCACCCCTGACAATGCTGTTTTGTGTACTTTGCTCCTGTTCTCTACCCGTGAACTTGCGTGACTTGGTTAAGAAAGCTGGATGCTACCTGCTTATGAGCACTGAGATATTAGTTGCGGGGAGACACTGACTTTTAAGGGAGGTCGTACATCCCTGTCTAGCGCAAACCAAGGCTTTGCTGTGGAGAAAAGCTTCTGCGTAAGGACAGCCTGCTGCGAGGTCGAGGCTCCCTGTCATTTGCTTTCCAGGCACAGGGAGCGAAGCAGCATTGTTTAACCTTTTGGAAGCTGTGTATGAAATTTACATTAGCGGGGCGGTGCCGCGCAGTTGCAGATGGTTTACCTGATGAATAACAATGGAGCCCTTTGCGCTCAGAAATTATCTCCTCTCTGTTGAGAAGAGCCAGGGAATCCATAAAGACGTGGCAGAATCCTTTCCTCTAATGTTGTTAAGGAGGATGATTTGGGGGCAAAGTAGACCCCAAAGAAAGCTGCCGGGAGAATCCCATGAAAACCTTTCCTTTTCCATCCCCAAGAATGACTTAGGGTAAATATTTGCTCTATGTGTTTAGAAGTATGTATGGCTGGGTATGGTGACGCACTCCTATAATCCCAGCACTTGGGAGGCTGAGGCAGGAGGAGCGCTGCTAGTTCTAGGCCAGCCGGAGCTGCAGAGTGAAATCCTGCCTAAAAAGATTAACGAAACAAAACAAAACAAAAACCCCAGAAGTATATGTATATATGCCTACAGAAATATCATCCCAAGGGCTTGGTATTTAGGATATGTATGACATAGAGGACTCACCAGGAACTGGGAAGCAGCATGGTGGTGCAGGTAAGGCAGTGCTACCCTGAACCTGCAAATTTGGGCAGTGACCTTTAAAACTTCTGTCGTAGTAGACACTGATGGTCCCAATAGGAGCTGTGTTTTCCTCTCCCTTTTTCTCCTTCTTCTTTCCCCCTTCCCCCTCCCTCCCTTCCTCCTTCCTGTTTTTCTCCTCCCCTTCCCGCTCTTTCTTCATTCTCAGCAGTTGTAGGTTACAGAAAATTGAGCGGAAGTCGAGCAGTCCCCGTTTTATCTCTCCGTCTCACTTTGGATGCCCTGTGAGTCACGCCTTGCGTTACCAGGGCGCGTTTGTAGCCGCTGATGAAGCAACCCTGATGCGTTCTAACCAACTGAAGAGCACAGTGCATGCTAGAGCTCACTTTTTGTTTGGCAGTTCGTGGGTTTTGATGCATGGAGAACGTATCCCTGGCTGCGCTATCTTACAGAGCACTTTCTCTCCCCTAACAATTGCCTTTGACTTATACACCCTTCTCTCCTTATCTCTCCACCTGAACCTCTGTGATAGCCTCTCTTTTCCCTCATTTCTAGAAATGATGGTAAAATGTATACACCACTTAAGTATGTGTAATGTCAATTTTAATAGCACTATGTACACTGATCTGCTATCGTTTTATGGACTTGGTGCTTTTGCCTTTTCCAGAACGTTAGAATTCCTTCAGAGATTAGGGGAGCTCCAAAGTGGTGGTGCTGAGGAAAATTTTAATCACCAGAAATTCCATGGTGGACACTGACTGACTTATTACCTGGCATGAGGGTGATACTAGGAGATGTCTTAGTCTCTTCTGTGTAACTATAACAGCGAACTTGAGACTGAACATTTTTACAAAGAAGAGGAGTTTATTTGGGCTCACTGTTCTGGAGGCTGTGAAATTCAGAGCTGTATCTGCTCAGTTTCTGTGTGGCTTGGATAACAAGTGCCCCCCAAAGGCTCATTCCTCAGTGTGGTGGTGTTCAGGGATGATGGGATCTTGAGAACACCCATCTTGGCCATTCGTTGATTGGTGGGTCTGTGACAGGACCGCCTGTTGAGAGGTAGAGGAGCCAGACAGAGGGGGTGAAGCCTAGGGAGGAAGCACTCGGGCACTGCGCTTTGCCCTAGAGGAGAGTATTTTCTTCCTAGCCCTCCTCCCTTTCCTGCTCCCTGGAGACTAGTAGTTTTTCTCTGCCAGTCCCCTTCTGAAATGTCACTTCTGCCTCACCACAGGCTTAGTCGACTGGCCATGAGCTGACACCCGGAGCCCACGAGCCCCAGACAGCCTTTCCTCTGTAGGCTATGAAGCTCCAGTATTTCACTGCAGTGCTGGATGTGGGCCTCTTGCAGAAAGGCAGAAGGGGACGCAGCTCATGTGGAAGAGAGGAGGGGAAGGTGGGCCAGATGCTTTATAACAGCCTCCTCTCAGGTTAAGGACTATATTCCCAGGGACTGCAGTGCCCTGCTTGAGGCTCCACCCTGGCTCATGGCTACATACAGCCTCCCAGGTGCTACCTGCTAACATCAAGGAATGTGGCCTCCGCGGAATGATTTGAAGCAGAGATGGCAGAGTAGTTAACTAATATTGCCATGTAGAGACCTATGATTGCTACTTCCAGCCCTTTAAGTACTAGTGTTTCTGTTGAGTTTGATTTCAAAGTTTTTAAATTTTATTTTAAAATGTACTTATAGATCTTTATAAGAATTCAAAGTCCCTTTGTGTCATCTAACAAAATGGAAAAAGAAAATGTTTTTCTCATGAGTAACATGCTAAACTGCTATACTCATTAGAATAAGCAACTAAAGCATAAATCCTGGCTACGTAGAAAGAAGAGATATTAAGTCAGTACTTTCGTGTGGAATAATAGCTGATTAGCGATACAGGGAAAGTTTTATTGGCAAATATCACAGATTAAGCAGGGCATTAAGCGAGGGATTCCTGAAAGACTTCATATGAAACTTACAGAAGAAATGCTCATTTCCCAGCGTTTCCACATTTGGGAGCTTAAAACAGGGACAAGGGCTGGCAGCAGGAACAGAGGACAATGCAGGGCTTGAGACAAGCTTCAAAGTGGCATCAGGTGGCTGATTGGAGGTACACAAATTATAAGCACACAGGACAAGTTCAATAAGTTGTGCCAATGTTGAGATGGGCACTTTGGTGGATCCTGGGAATGCGGTGGAGACCAGACACACCAGTGCCCTACAGGAGCAGGTGCCTGTCTCTGTGCCGGTGACATCCTTGTAATAAACAGCAATTAAGATGCACAGAGCTCAGGCAGGTATGGCGGGTATGGAAGAAAGAAAAGCACGGTGGAGATTAGTGTGTCTGGGTATCTATTGCAGATAAGGAGGGCTGGGCAGGCCTGTCTGGGTGAGGGACATTTGAACAAGGTCTCTAGGTAGAGAGGACCAGCTAGGCGGAGGTTTTAGAGGCGCTTATTGTAAGCAGAGGCAGCATCAAGTACACATGTCTCCAGGCTGGAATCGGGTTGGCAGAGCCAAGCAAAAAAAGAACACTAGGGTGACCTGATTCCCGTCAGCAAGGAGCGAGAGGGGTAAAAACCGAGTTTGCAGGGGCAGACAGGGCCCACGTCACAGATGGGCGGCTAGTCCAGGGAAAATAACTTGGACTTTATTCTAAATGTGTTGGGAAGCCATCTGGAGGGCTGGAGCCAGGAAGTGACATGATCTGACAGTATTTTTTAAAAGATTAATTCTGGCGTCTGTGCTAGAAATTGGCTGAAGGGAGAGAGGGAGGTAAGAGTAGAATAAAGAGGCCAGGGAGGCTGTTCTGGATCTCAGGGGAAGAGCCGCAGGGGCTCTGCGCTGGGTGCAGAAGCACCAGGGCTCACTTCGGACTGGGTGGAGCCGGGGTGGAGCAGCGCAGCAGAGCCCTGAAGGCTGGCGGGCCGGTTGGGTCCTGGAGATAGTCAATGCAAGCAGAGGTGTTGAGGGTCAGAGGGAGAGTTGTTAAGCTCTAGCTGGGGTGCGTGAGACGAGGAGGAGCTGACAGGCAGCTGAGTGGAGGTAGCGGGGGGGGGGGGGTGGTAGAGGAGGCAGGAGCCCGTTCTGCTTAGACAAACGTGGTGTCAGGAACGGATATGTGGAAATGCGGAGCTCAGTCCACAAAGAGAGACTGGGAAGGGCCTGCAATGCCAGGCCAACATTTGATTTTCTGAAGCAGAGAAAGGATATCAGTCAGCAGAGCTGAGAGAGTTTAGTGCCAAGAACTTGGAAAGTTACCAAAAACCTTGAGCAAGGAGAACTTCATTGTTCTGTTGTATGTGTGTGTCTGTGTGCGTGTGTGGCCAGCTCAGCCTGCTGTGGGGGCGGGGTTGGCACGGCATGTGGTACTCGGGGACCCAACCACAGTCCCTGTGCTTTGCCCCAGCTTTTCTAAGCAGGTGCTTTTAGCCTGCTGACTGTCTTGGCGGCCCCTGGGCTATCTCGGCGGCTTCTATTTTTCTTCCTAAGGAGAGATCTAGGGATACTCAGCTGACGGTGGACTTTTTGTGCTCTTAAGGACCTTCTACTAAATCTTTAATATCTGATTTTCATCATCATGGCTGTTACCTCAAGGTTTCTACTCTGAACAGGAAGTAGGGGAAAAGGGGATGAAAATAATAGACCCTCGTGTTTTTCCTTTCTTTCTGTTAATTGTGATATATATATATATATATATATATATATATATATATATATATATATATAAAACAGTTCAAAATGTACAATTGAATAGCAGGGATAACATGCATATTATTGTGTAACGTTGCTACTATTTCTCTCCAAAGCTTTCTCATCATCCAAAACTCATTCATCCTCTAAAACTAGAAACTCTGTAACCACTCAACAGATACCATTTCTCCCTTGTCCCTGGGTCGCTGGATTGCAATTGTGAGGATTTCCATGAACCTTCATTCAGTGGATTTATCTATACCCAAGTACCCAAGTAATAGTTTTATATGTCCTCCGGGGAATTTCCCATCATTCCTCTCCCCATCCCTTCTCTCACCTCTTGGTGAATCCCTGGTGACCACGGCTAGCTTGCAAGAGCTTGAGAGGACAAAACAGTGGAGGGAGAAGAGCATGACTGGAGGATGCTGGTGGGTGCCGGAGAGGGAGAGCGGTGGAAAGAGATGAGGGACAGTGTGTGACACGAGGCTGCGGGACCCTGAGAAGTGGGGCCCGCAGGGGCTGGCTGTATGTGAAAAGCGCTATTGGCGGTGGCCCCCTTCCTCAGGAAGGACTTGGTCCTCGTTTCAGAAGTGCTTCTCTCGTTTTAGCCTTTTTCTCTTCTGAAGCCAATAAGTACTTCTAGGATATATTTTCTTTTTTTTTTTTTTTTTTTTTTTTTTTTTTTTTTTGTCTTTTTTTGAGACAGGGTCTTGCTATGCAGTTGAGGCAGGCCTTGAGCTCACTTTTGTAGCCCAGGCTGGTCTCGAACTTGCACCAATCCTCCTGCCTCAGCCTCCCGAGTGCTGGGATTACAGGTGTGAGCCACCATGCCCGGCTATATTTTCCTTAGTTATGATATGTAGCGAGATTTGACAATGGAATTTACTCAGATTGCTGATTCAGCGATCTCTACAAAGGCAGGGACATTGTCTAATGCTTTTCTATGGTCTACAGGCTTTCTCATTCTATATAAATGCACTTGTATAAACATGTACATATATATATATATACATATATATATGTACATATATATATACATATATATATATGTATATATATATATATATATATATATAATATTTGCCCCTATGTCGGTAAACGTATCTTCACTTTAATTTTCTCCATAGTATTGCTATATCTGTGTCACTTGCATATTTTTAAAAATCACTAATCATTGAGGCATAGTTTTCAGTTTTTAGTTATGGTATGAAAAGCATACTTTCATGGGTGTGTTGGGGCTCAGGTCTGATTACTTTTTTGGGAGAAACTCTTCCAAGCAGAGCTCCCGGAAGAGAATGATGCCTCATGAAACCCACTGTCAAACTGGCTTCCATAATAACTTTATCAACTCAGAGTCCGAAAGCAGCTTAGATGCGTCCCTTCCTTCATATATTGTTGTTAGCAGTGAAAATGGATGGTCTTTTCTGTCTTTTCCAGCTTGAAGAATTCAAGCTCTATTGTTTACCTTTATTTCGAGTACTAATAAGCCTAAACATCTATCCATATGTGTAGTGAGGTTTGTACTGGGTATCTATGTGTGGCAAGGAAACGCTGGTTTTCATCCACTGTGCGTGGCCTTGTGTGACCTGGGGGTTGCTGGCTAAAAGCTGCTGGCTGGTGGACAGTGCTCTTATCGAGACCTGAAAGGGGATGTGGGTGTGCCCAAGATGTGGCCCTGGGAATAAGAATTGCAGGTCCCGGATGATTTCATAAGATGTAGTCCGAAGTTGAGAGCAGAGGCAAAAGAGAACACAGTACTGGTGGTCTTGGCTTGGAACGGGAACCGCAGAGGCAGCGACTGGATCAGAGAAAACGGTAAGCGTGGCTAAGAAGGCCCTTACCTGTAGAGACAGGGAGGCCAGCAAGCGGAGATGCCTCTTGAAGTCTCGTCTTGCCTCCGCCAGCAAGTCTCGTCTTTCCTCCCTCCACCACTCCTGTTCTGCCCCGTCAGGGTGCCAAAGTTCATCTGCCCAAGAGTTTCGCCCATAGGGCTCTCCACAAAGGAAACGCTTCCTTCCTCTGCGCGGGGCTTGGCACGGCTGCCCCTCCCGCTAACCACGCTCGTCTGCCTGCTTCCTCCTGCGTCTTCTCAGGGTGCTGCCAATTTGTTCCTCTCCTTCCCATGTGCTAATCCTTGTCACCTTGTCGCCCCAGAAAGCTGAAGACAGTGTTTAGGTTGGGGTTGAATTTACCTGGCCTCCTGTTTCCATTTAATACCCATGAGATTTTTGTTCATTTTACTTCTTGCATCTTTTTATAAAATAGTTCTTTTTCTCAAATTTTATCAGTTTACATTGGGCTGTTGTCCATCTTGGGTGGAGCATAACAGCCTGCTGTACAACCTTATCTCATCTTACTGCTGTCCTTAAGAGGAGGGTAATATTCTTTTCTTGTAGATTTCTTGTATGGAAAATATACTGTCTTTGAAAATCACCTTGATTGATATCTATGCCATCCCAGAGTGTGGGCACATGTGGTGATGCTGATAATATATACAAATACAAAAATTAGTTTTAAAGATATCATAGATCTTTGGAAGGCCAGCCAAGTAGCTCAGTGGATTAAAGCACCTGCAGGCAGGTGCAGAGCTGGGGATTTGATCTCTGGGCCTGCTGTGTTGGCCCTGCCCCTGCAACTGAGACGAGGCATGGCGGTGTGCCCCTGTAAACCCAGCTCTTGAGAGGCAGTAAATAGGTGAATCAGCACGAGCATGATCAAGTAGTGAGACCCTCAATACCCTGTAGCCCCTTCCTAAAATACAAAAAAAAGAAAGGAAGAAAGAAAGAAATAGAAGAAGGTATTACAAACTTTTAGAAGGTAAGAACTGTTTCTTACTCGGTTTGGGTCCCCGGCATCTAGCTGAGCCACGCCCTGTAGATCCCAGCTGTTATTTATCACTGGATCCTCTGAGTTTCCATCTTCTCCCTAGAGACAGGACAGGAGACAGGTGTTGGGAAAGCAGCGGGGCAAGCGGAGACTGCCAGGAGCCTCTGTGATGGATGTGAGCTCCTCTCTCATTCATTCTTCTCTTCCTCCTTGGTCACAAAGTACAGGCCAGCTTGTATTCATTGTCTTAGCAGTATTCATTGTCTCCTTGACGTCTTCTTTCTTGCATGACTGAAGTATTTTGGCAGTTCCCACCTGCTAAGGGATCGAACTGCTGCTACTTTTCTCCAGCTGAGGAAGATCATGCAGAAGAAGGTGCATGGAGTCTAGAGGGAAATGGAGGCCAAAGGAGAGCCTGGTGCTGCTGGGGAAAGAGCGCTGGTGTGAGAGCAATCCCGGCTCCCACCAGATGGGAGCTTGTGCTCTGCTGGCGCGTGGCCTCTCCTTCCCGAGCTGTGCCTTCTCCCTGATCATTGAGGCTTCTCCCTCACTTTGGCTTCAACCGCAGAGTAACCTTGTGACAGTTTTAATATGGGTGAAGGGATTTTGCTGCTTTAAAAAAGGAAAAGAAAAATCACCTGTATCCAGGAAGATTAGAATGAGCTGTATCTGAAATGCAAGCGTAGTGTGAAATCAGACAGGCCTTTGTTTCTGTCCCCTACGAAGCCCTGACTTAGGGCAGGGCAGCCAGTGCCGCAGGCGCGCATAGGTCTGAGACTTGGCTGCTCCTGAGCTCAGCTTTCTGTGCTGCCTGCCTAGACAGCAGCTCAGTGGCTCCCAGGAGAAGGAGCTGTGGGCATCATGGGGGCATTGCCAGTGATGGAGAGCAGGACACAGCCTGTCGCTCTAGCCCTCCCCAGAAATTGCACAGGAGCCACTTATAGTCCATTGAGTTGAAATGCAGTTGTACAGTTACACTAGCTGCTAAGGCACTTAGGACGTGTGGCTGTGCTCTGGGCAGCCCTGCACCCAGCTATAACCCAGGGCTTCTAAAATTAGAAGAGCAAAAAGAGAACTACTACGGAAACAACTGGTCTGAGATGCAAAATGCCGGGCTGTGTGTACGGTCACGTAGCTGGTGGCAGTGGGGCTCACCGTGGATCCTGCTCTTCGATTCTTTCTTTCCTCCCTGATTTTATTTTGTTTTTGTTATTTTCATAGAAAAAGACTTAAACTTGATTTTATTGGCACTGCACAGAGCAAAAGGAATAGAAATACGGTGGAATTTCACAAGCTTTAGATGTCTGTTTCTTCCTTATAAAATGTAACCTGGACAAACAGCCACCTGGGAAGAGTTCTGAGTCAGGTCATGGCTAACCGCCTTGCCTGGCAGTGATGATATCAATGCAAAACGTCCAGTGAGGCATTAAAATATAACAGCTCTTTTTCAAGGAATTATAAGCCTTGGGAAGGTAGGGACTGTGTTTTATTTATATTGGATTCTCAGTGTCTACCACAGTGAGTCTTGCGTAGATGTATTTGACTTCCACTTTTTATAAGTCTTCAGGATTTGTGATGTGCATATTTTGTCTTCTGACCCTCGTTCCTGTTGCTCTATGTCTGACGACAAAATTTAAAGTGGTTCAGCGCTCACCTCACGCTGTTTCTTCCTTAGGTTCTCCACCATGAGGGGGCTTTGTTTTGATTTCTGTCTCATTTGGCTGGATTTATCAGTTGATCAAAAATAATTTGTTTCCTTTTCTTTCATTTTAAAAACAGATCCTGCATTGTAAGAATCCATGAGTTCTTCTTCTGTGGCCAAATTGGTAACATTTTTATTCTTGAAGTTTAGTTGTTAAGGTCACAGCATTCACTGGTGAAATTAGATCCCACTTTTCTCTTCTTTTCTTCCTCCCTTCCTTTGTTTTCCTCACAAGAAAACCTAAATTTTCAATCAGGAATGACGAATTACGCTGGAAAACGTGTCCAGTTTGTGTATGGATTGCCAGTTTCATTTATTTCATTTTAAATATCTGGTTAGCACACATTTAAAGGATTTGTTGTTCTCTTCGCTTGCAGACTGACTGCTTGCATTAGTTTCTCAGGGAAGCGATGTAACACGAGCAGACTGGGTTAAAATGACAGAAGCGTACGCTTTGCGATTCTGGCGCGGCTGACTCCAGCCAGTACGCGAGCAGCGCTGACGGGTCCCAAAGGCGTGGGGCAACACGCGTCTGCTCCACGCCTCCTCCTTCCGGTAGCAGCTGGCAGTCCTGGGAGTCCTTGGCTCGTGGGTGCCTTGGGCTCCCGGACCTCTGTACTCACAGGGCTGTCTCCACTTTGATACTAAGTTCATATTCATTGCCTTGGGTTTTTAGTTCTTGCTTTATTATTTTCTCTTGCTTTATCGTTTGCTTATCAATTTCATTTTATCTTGTCTACACACAGAGAGGTCTTCTTTGAGTCTCCTTTTCCTTGCATGAGAGCAGTAGCCATGTTGGATTAGGTATGTGACACTGTGGATTAGTATGGTGACATTTCATCCTTACTGGATCTGCAAAGAACCTGTTTCCAAATATGAGTCCTTTAATAGGCAACCAACACATCTTGTTGAGGGGTACAGTTCAAAGCACAGTGCTACTTTGGGGTTCTTTTTCTCCTTTGAACACAATAATAAGTCTTTCATATATATTATCATATGTATATATCAAGTCTATTGTGTATATAATTAAATTTTCAATTCTTCCTCTTCCTTGTTATTTCTAATCTATTCATTATTTCTAAAATGGTATTATTTTAATCTGAATCTTCATTTCTTCCCATTGGTCTTCCGTGTTGTGTTACACTTCTGTTATTTGTTGGGTAGATGTGAAGAGGTTTAAGTCTTTGTGTTTGTTGCCTTATATAGCATTATTCCAGTGGCTGACTACAAACGGAAGTGTGCCCAAAACGTGGTGAGGAGACCCACTGCTCATGCAGCTCTTCTGCAGGGGTGGAGGCAAAGGTCACAGCCACACAAAGAGAGTCGACCAGAAGGCGAGAATCCACTCCATCCACTCAAATACCAGGGTAGATATGAGACAAAAGCAGGGTGCTGCTGGTCCTCACTGATACATCGTTGCCTAGGAAACGCACCATCATGGGTGGAGCTGTCTCTGACAACCTGCAGGAAGGCTGGGCTCCTGGGATGGGCCCCACATCCCCTCCTTCCCACCTGGAAGAGGAAACCAAGCATGGGAGATGATGGTAGTTACTGCCTATTTCAGTAGCTACAGCCAATGAGACACGGGGGAAAGGGAGCGCTGGTAGCACTGAAACAGGCCTCTCCTGTCCCACCTGGGGAGTTCTGCGCCCCTGCAGCATCCTGCCCACTACCCACTGTTCCCTTGCATTGGCAAAGGAAGCTCCTAGGCCTAAGCAGAAAATGTTGCAGCGCCATGGGCCTGAGGCAATACTGATAGGGAGCCTCAGAGTGCAGCACAGGAGAAGGGGAGCAATGACAGTATGACAGAAACAGCCAGAGCAGACCTTTCTCATTGTTTACACCAACACCAAAGAGGGGGCTTTCGGGTTTGCTGAGTGGTTTAAGAGCCTGCATAGGCAATCCCAGTCAGGCACAGGGTATGGCAGTTTGATCCCCACACCCACCCTGAAGGCAGCCCGAGACAGCCAAAAACAAAACAAAACAAAACAAAGAAAACCCTTCTCAACACCAAAGAGACCTGACACAGCATGATACCCTGTCCACTCACCCAGCCACCCACCCTGGCCAAAGAAGCCCTCTGCACAACCTGGGGGCTATCCCAAGATGCCTGGGTTGGAGTGAAGGTCTTGGGATAGTAGCTGAAAAAGAACTGGGCATGGGGGCAGAGAGGTATGTGAGTCAGAGGACTTCTAGCAGCATACTAGGTGGAAAGACATACTGAGGTGGGGGGCTGGAGATGACCTTGGGATTTGCCTTATACTAAGGCATCAGGAGGAGAAGGATATCCCTGGGGGAAGTCAGAGGTGAGCAAGGTGATAGACAAAGACCATAACCTCTGCATCCCAAGATAACTGGTCTCTGACCAGAGACAGCTCCCTGCAAATAGCCATGCCAAACGTATGGCTTGCAGGGTGGCAGCAGGGGGCTGGCCTCCCTACTACTCAACATGTAGTAGCAGACCACTCAGAGCATGGTGGCTTGGAAGGCTGCAGTCAGCTCTTGGGGAGCTGCTTCGCCTGTGTGCTTTGCTAGCTGCGTGGTTTTTGTGTTTTATCTCATTGCTTGCTTTGGGTTCTTAGTTATTGCTTTATTATTTTTTCTTGCTTTATTATTTGTTTATTAATTTCGTTTTATTTTTATTCTTTTTCATTTTCCCCCTGTCTCATTGGCTGTAGCTACTGAAATAGGCAGTAGCAGCCATCATCTCCCATGCTTGGCTTCCTCTTCCAGGTGGGAGGGAAGGGATGTGGGATCTATCTCAATGAATTATCAATGGGTCACAGAAAAAAAATCAAGGAACAACTTAGGCAGTTCTCAAAATTAAACAATATTGCCAAAACACCTTCCCAGGACCTAGGGAATAACACGAACCCACTCCCAATGAAGAAATGTATAGCACTGACTCCTCTCAACATAAAAAATAAACCCAACATGAAATAAAATGAATACATGATTATGTACAGCAGGACCAGATCAGTCAAAATTGAAGCCTAGTATAAGAAATAAGGTTTCAAGCTGGGCATGGTGGCTCACGCCTATAATCCCAGCACTCGGGAGGCTGAGGCAGGAGGATCAGTGAGAGTTTGAGACCAGCCTGAGCTACAAAACTGAGCTCAAGGCCAGCCTGAACTGTACAGCGAAACCCTGTCTCAAAAAGACAGAAAAAAAAAAAAAAGACATAAGGTTACAATGATTGGAGCAGAAACTAATGTGGTAAGACTAAAAACTTCCAATGCAAATAATAAAAAACCTGTTCTTCAAAAACAATAAATAAAATACACAGACCCTTAGCTAAACTTGCCAAAGAAGGAGAGAGAGAAAAGACCTATTACAATCAACACTCTAGGAATCAAGGTAATTATTGGTACCGTAACTCCTTCGAAAACCTGTACTCTGGTAAATAGAGAATCTAGAAGAAAGGAACAGATTTCTGGACACAAATGAATTACCAATAGTGAAGCAAGAAGATATAAAAATCATGAATGACTGAATAACAGGAAGTGAAATTGAGGCAGTACTAAAATACCTGCTAACAAAGGAAAGCTCAGGAATGCATGGATTCCCTGCTGAATTCTGTAAAATCTTCGGGAAAAATCCGATGCCAATAATCCTCTAATTCTTTAATGAAACTGAAAAGGAAAGAGTGCTTCCAAACTAATTCCTAGAAGCTAGCATTATCTTGATTCCAAGACTAAACGATGATCCAGCCTAAAAACAAAGCTATAAGCCAATCACTTTCATGAACACAGGAGCCAAAATCCTTCACAAGTTATAGCCAAATAGAATACGACAAATCATCAAAACGATCGTATATTGTCCTGAAGTAGGCGTCAGCCTATGAATGCAAATTTGGGTCAATATCTGTGAAAAAATAAACTCAACACACCACATAAACAGAAGCAAGGGCCAAAATCACATGACCATTTCAACAGATGAAGAAAAAGCCTAATGAAATTCAACGTCTGTTCATGATTTTTTAAAAAAAGCTCTGAAGAAAGTATAGAAGGATTGAATCTGATAAATATCATTGATAACAAACCTCAACATCATATTACATGTGAAAAATCAAAAGGTTTTGTCTAAGGTCAGGAGCAAGTCAAGGATGTCCACTGCTGCCTGTCCTGTTCAACATGGTATGGTACTGAAAACATTTCTGGAGCAACCAGCCATGAGAGAGAAGGGTAAAGGAAAAAATCAAACTGTCAATATTCAAAGATGATATAATCCTTTACAAAAAAGCTCCCAAAGTTCCACCAAAAGACATTCAGAACTATGAAACACAACCAAAAGGTAGCAGTATAAAATCAAAAGCACTTTTCTACACAAATGATGGCAAAGCTTTTACATACCAAATGCCCAAAGTGTAACCTAAAACTCATCTATCTGTCACAAACCACCAGTGCTACAGTTAAACCTGAATACAGAGGCTTTCATTGAGAAAAAGAAATCATGCATCAAAATCCTTTGTATAAAAATAAAAACACAATAGCATACCTACCACGAGTTTACCACTACTGGTGTGCAAAACAATGAGCCCATGGAGGATGAAATTAGGAAAACAGTATCATTCCATCGCTTCAAGAGCAGTTAAATATTTAGGAATTAACCTAGCGAAAAGGTGAAAGACCTCTAAAATATAAAATACAGTACTCTGAAAAATGAGATCCAAGAGGGCAACAGAAAATATAAAGATATGCCCTAAAACTAAATAGACAGAATCAAAATAGTCCAAATGACGATACTACCCAAATTCATATGTAGATGTAAGGCAATTCCAATTGAAATACCCACAGCATTCCTCAGAGAGTTAGAAAAAAAAAAAAAATTTGCACAGGACCATAGGAGATCCAGAATAGCTAAAAACAATTTGGGTGACAGGAACAAAACAGGAGCCACATTAATCCTGGATTTTTAAGTATCATAAAGCTATAGTGGTAACCAGCATGGTACTGACACAAAGTCAGATAGGTAGACCAGTGGAACACAGTTCAGGGTGCAGAAACAGCTCCAGGCATCTGATATTTGATGAAACGTGTCAACAAGGTGCACTAGAGGAAAGAAAGAGTTTTCCAGGTGTTGTGCTGGGAATACTGGTTATAGTCACACAGAAGATTGGATGTAGACCTTTGTCACTGTTTAGCAAAATGAAAACAAATCGATCAATAACGTAAATATTAAAATATAAACACTGAAGCCTCAGTAGATTGAATAAACAAAACTCTTAAGACATGGGCACAGATAAAAGCTTTCTAAAGGGAACTCTCAGTGAATAAGAAGTAACACCAAGAATCAATACATAGTAGTGTATCAAATTTAAAAGTTCCTACCTAGCTGGAGAGACAGCAAATAGATTGAAGAGACAGTCTACAGAATGGAAAACAAATCCTTGGGAGGTACTCCTCTGAAAGAACATGATTGTCCGGGATATATAGAGAACTGGAGAAAATCAGGCTGCCTCAATAAAGATCCAACCACAAAATGCTCAAGTAAAATGAATACACACTTCCCAGAAGAAGACATACGTATGACTGGTAGGTGCTGAACAAATAGACAGCATCTCTGGCTCTTAAAGAAATGCAAATTAAAGCATCATGGGGATTCCATCTTACTCCAGAAAGGATGACCATCACAAAGTAATCAAATAATACTTAATGATAATGAGGTTATGGGGGAAATGTAGCCCTTCTACATTGTTGATGGGAATCTAAGCTAGTGCAGTCACTGTGGAAATCAGTGTGGCCATTCCTCCAGAAATTAAAACTGGAAATGCCATTTTCCCCCTTTTAGTTGTTTTCTCAAAATAGGTAAAGATGTCCTGAGACAGTGACCCTTGCACCCCATGTTTATGGCAGCACAACTTACAACAGCTAATTATTGGAAGTGGCCTCTATGCCCATGAGCAGACGAATGGACAAAGAACACATGGTGTGTATGCACAACTGAATACTACTTGGGCATCAAAAAGGTAAATCGGAGTCCCTTGTAGGAAAATGGGTACACCTTCAGACCACAGTGTTAAGTGGTTAAATCAGACACACAAGTGTAAATGCTATATGAAATCCAAAGCATAAATAATTTAAAGAGTAAATGAACGAAGAATCAAGGAGATGGGTCTTTTGCAAATGGGAAGGCGATCTAGAGGTGGAGAGACTGGGAGAGGAGAGGTGGAAATTAAAGACACGCTGTATGCACACACTCACTCTCCATGGTGAATGTAGTCACTACGTGCTGCTAACATGTGCTGAAGCTGAAGTAAACAGCATTATTTTCACTAACTTACTCACTGGATTGAATACTGGGAATTGATTCTTGGGTTCTGTTTTTTTTTTTTCTGGCTCCTGTGGGTAGAACCCAGGAGCACACATAGGCTGCATAAATACTCAGCTACCAACGTGCACTCGCAACTCTGTTGTATTGTTTTCTGTGAGGCCAAGGCTGTTATCTGCCAATTTTTTCCCCCATGGCCTGTTTTCTTGGATATTTTCTGGGGTATCACAGTATTATTTTTGAAGTGTTGTTGAGGAGGGCTGCTCTGTGTCCCACTCCTCCGTTCACAGGCAGGTTACACGTTCCAGCTCCCTCTCTGTTGGAGACCTCTCATCTTTCAGCTGCAGCCTCATCCCAAGGCTTAAACTACAGAGCAGTAGGTGGGATGTCAGGGCAGAGAACTTAGTTGGCCCTGGGGAGCATGATTGTTTATTGGAGAAGTGATTTTCTTATTGTCTTTCTTAGATGTGTTTTTCTACTGTATACCTAGAACTGCTGCACTTAATGAAGCACAGAATCATTTTTCCTAGAAGTCTTTCCAGTTTAGCGTGGTGCGCAGTAGCCCGTGCTTCTAGAAGAGGAGGGAAATTTAGCTGTTCACTTCCGTTTTCATTTCTCCATGCCCAGGCTGTTATTTGTGCTTTGTTGAGGTGATTTGTCTGCCTGCCTGCCTGCCTGCCTGTCGGTCAGTCGGTCGGTCTGTCTGTCTATCTACCTATCTATCTTCTGTCAGTCTATCTATCTATCTGTTTGGTTCACAGTCTTGCTATGCAGTTCAGACTCATAGTGATCGTCCTGTCTCATCCTCCCCCAGTGCTGGGATTACAGGCATGTGCCACCATACCTGGTGTTGTGGCCAGGTTCTAGAAGGGGCCGGCAATGGATGAGATTTAAGAAAAAGAAAAAGAAAAAGAAAAAAAAAAGATATACATCGCCCTTGTGTTCCTTCTCTAGTTTGGGAGCATGAGGGAATATTTCCAGAAGGTGGGAGGAAGTTGCTTGGGATCAAAAGGAGATCAAATCCTTCCCTAGTGATCACCCTTTGGATGTCATGGCATTCCTTGTCCTTGTTTGGCTGTGACTGATTTCTTTTTTTAATGTTTCTTTTTATTGCATTGCTAATGAGAAGGGGAGGAGCGTATGGTGCTGTTTAACTTTTCTTTACCAGAATGTCTGTTATGTCACTATACCATGGATTTATTTGCCACAAATGAAAAAGTACTATCTGTAGATGTCTTTGCGGCCTCATAAAGGTCTCCCCACTTTTTCATCAGTGCCCTTATCTTGAAGTCTGACTTGGAGTATGACGTCGAGATCTCAGTTCATCTTAGGGTTGGACAACCAGGCCATTGTTTTTTGTTGTTGTTTTGCTTTTACATTTTTTTCAAGAGGATGTAGATATGAAGGAAGAATTATTAAAATACATTTTCACTCCACTGTTCTTCCATCTCCAGTCAGAATAAATGTCAGCAGAAGTTATATTTTAAATTTCACTGATTTTAAAACAATGGTGACCCTTATCCCATTGGAGTGATAGTGCAGTTCTCACAATGTATTGCTCTTGCTGTTTTTTCCTCCACCTTCAGACTAGAGGTGTTGGAAAGACCCCAAACTTAAATGTCGCAGCTTTGCTAGCAGATTCACAAGACTACTCAAACAAGGTCTCTGTCCTTCTCATCTCAGATATTTTATGACTTACTACTGGAAGGCTAATTAACACACCAAAGAAATTATTATAGGACAATGCAGGGTGTCCAGGATTGTATGTCCTGGAAAATAAATCTTGCATCTCAAAAGACATATTTGCTTCCATATTGTAAGACAAATTAGATTGTTTCAGTATACATGCCTTGATATGATAGACACATTTAAGTCAAAACGTAAGGCGGATCTCCATTAGAGACTTTAGAAGGTATCCCATGCGTGCTAACTGTTGCAAGCAGTTGCTTCTTGCATATTTAGAACATGAAAGAGGATTTGCTTGGGCCTGAACTCACCTTGCAGTCTTCAGCAATTTTAGGGCCTCGAGTGAGAGCAGGTTAGTGGACCACTGGGTGTCAGTGTTGTCTTTTCCTACCAGTGCAGGGCCTAATTTAGAATGCTTTGTTGTTTTCATAGACTTTGTAGTTT
Source organism: Myocastor coypus (assembly GCA_004027025.1). NCBI lineage: Eukaryota > Metazoa > Chordata > Mammalia > Rodentia > Myocastoridae > Myocastor > Myocastor coypus. The sequence continues at coordinate 34,992 of PVJA010000630.1, read as the reverse complement.
CATTGCAATACAAGATACTAGGCTTTCTGGGCAAACCAAGAGGGATCATCTTGTCTGACGGGCTTCCTGAACAGACACAGGGCCTGAATTATGAAACTAGGACAGTGGATTTCTTTTTAGGGCGGATTGAAGCCATCCTTCCTCCAGGCTTCTGATGTCACTAGAGTAGGAGGATTTCAAACTTAAATGTCCACAAGGTTTGTCAGAGCGAAGAGCACGTGGATGCTGCCTAATAAACAAGGGTAGCGCTTCTCTTCACGTTGCAGAAATATCCTACTCCCTATTTTTCCGGTTGAGTCCATCTAATATCTCTTATATTTCCAATGTGGATTTAGAGCAAATTTGTTCTATGCTAAAAAAAAAAAAAAAAAAAAAAGTCAAATCATGATAGTAAAGCATAACCAATTTTGGACACTCACAGGGGAACAATAGGAAGGTATAAAGGTCTGCAGTTTCCTATGCAACCAGAAGATGGGGTCCTAACATAGGCAGAGCCTCAGATTTTTCAAGCAAAAGAGGAAACTTCAATCAGTATGTGAATTTTACATAAGCTGGCTCCAACTTACAATATAAAAATAAAAGTTCATTTGTGGCCCCCATATGGGACTTTCAGGAGAATGAGATATTGTCTCCATTCAACAAATTGGCTACACTCTCTCTCTCTCTCTCTCTCTCTCTCTCTCTCTCTCTCTTTTTTTTTTTTTTTTTTCCTATGTTTGTTGAATTCAGTAAATTTAGTGGTTCCAGCAAGATGCAGAAAGGTGCATTTGAAGACTCGGGTCCTGCATCATTCGTGATGCTGTCACGTCTTTATGCAGAGAAAAGAATGATTTTGCAGAACACTGAGGAATTAGCAACCTCCCCAAATTAAATATCCACCTACCTGGGGGTCTTTCTAATTTTAAAGAGAGAAAAACAATAAAACCTTTATATATATTTTCAAACCAAGATAATAGGAAATTAACAATGCTTACTACATTGCATATTATCTTCAAGGTAGTTGCTCAGATTCCAAGATATAGGCAAGCAAAACTGACCAAACAATATAAATGAAAACTGTTCTTCTGAACCGATACAAATTCAACTTTTCAACTAATAGAACTAATAGACATTAATAATATAATTATCTTAGATGTCCTATATATTTTTTCTTTTCTTTTCCTTTCCTTCTTTTCTTCCTTTTCATATCCCAGTTGTTCTTTCCTTTTGAGTTTCTTTCCCTTTTTCATTATCTATTTTACATTTCAAATCTTATTTACTCTTTCAGTTTTTTATAATAGGGAGATAATAGTTTCTTTACACATATGGGCCTGATTTATTGCACTGATACGTTTGCTTTCTAGTTGTATCCATTTACTTATAAAAGCCTTGAGTTTATCTTTCTTTATAGTTGAGTAGTATAAAAAGTACCATATCTTTTTTTTTATCCATTCCTCAGTTTATAGGCATTTGGGTTGTTTCCTAGATTCAGCTATGACAAATTGTGCTTTTATAAACATTGGTGTATATATATCATAGTGGTATGGTTTTTATTCATCCGGAGAAATACGCAGAAGGAGAATAGGTTGGTAGAATGAGATCTCTAGCTTTTTAAGGAATCTCCACACTGATTTACAGTGTTTTCACTGGTTTACATTCCCACCAAGAATAGAGAAAGGTTCATTTTTCTCTAAAGCCTGTCCAGCATTTGCTGTTTTTTCACTCTGTTGGTGATTTCTTTTGCTGTGCAAAATGTTTTTACTAAAAAGGACCAGCGAGATAGCTCAGTGGAATAAGTGCCAGCTTTGGCAAGCACAGGGACCAAGGTTCAATCCCCAGTCCTGCATGCTATGCTGGCCTCATCTGTGGGACGTGCTGAGTCGTCAACTGAATTCAGGCATGGTAGCACATGGCTGTAATCCCAGTGATGAGGAGGCTGAAAATAGGATGATCACTATCAATCCAAGCTGTGTTGTAGGACCCTGTACCAAATACATTTAAAAAAAAAAAAAAAAAAGATGAGATCCTAGTTGTTGATTTTTGAAGTAATTCTCATGCAGTTAGGTTTCTGTTAATGAACTCTAAGGCTACACCTTTGTCTTCAAGATTTCCGCCTTTTTTTTGGTCTAGTAGATTTAGTGTTTCTGTTTTCATACTTAAATCCTTGATCTACTTTGCCTTTGCTGCATGGTCATAGCCATGTGTCTAGTTTCAGTCTTTGGCATGTGGAAAGCCTTTTTTTTTTTTTTTTTTTGCATTACTGAGGCTTGAACTCAGGACCCTGCCCTTGCCAGGCAAGTGCTTATTCTACTGAGCTATCTCCCCGCCTGGAAAGCCAATTTTTCCAGCACCACTTATTAAAGACAGTATCATTTATTCAGTGAACATGTTTTGTTCTTTCGTCAAGGAACAGCTGACTGAGTGACTTCGTAGTTGTGTCTGCATCACTTAATCTGTCCCACTAATTCCACTGATCCTCAGAATTTCACAGTGATCTGTGCTTCTGCCAGTACCATGCTGATTTTCATCACAGTAGCTTTGTAGTATAATTTAAAGTCAGGGATTGTGATTCCTCCTACTTTGCCTTTGTTGCCCAGGGTTATCTTTGTTATTCTGGGTCTCTTCTGGTAGCAAATGAATTATATCAATATTTTCTATAGATCTACAAAGTATGCTAATGGTATATACTTTGATCCATATTGCGTTAAATCTGATACAACAGTTTTGGGACTATGACCTCTTTCACAATGTTGGTTCTTCTTATTCATGAGCAAGGGATAATTTTGCATTTTTTGAAATCCTCTTTGCTCTCCTTGTTTAGAGTGTTGTAGTTTCCAACACAGAGCTCTTTTACTTCCTTCATTAAAGTGAGTACTGAGTATATCTTTTTTTATTGGATACTAATGTGAAGGGTGTTTTTTCCCTAATTTCTCTTTTAGTAAGTTTGTTGTTTGTATATAAGAATGCTACTGGTATGACCGGTCAAATAGCTCAGCAGATTAAAGCACCTGCAAGTAGGGACAGGGGCAAGGGGTTCAATCCCCAGGCCTGCCATGCTGGCCCCACTCCTCAGGCATGCTGAGATGGCACTTCAGATTGAGCATGGTAGCATGCACCTCTAATGCCAGCTCATGGGAGGCTGTAAACAGGCAGATCATTATGAGTCTGATCTAGCAGTAAGACCCTGAACACCCTGTAGTCATTGTCCTATAATACAAAAAAAAAGTGCTACTGATCTCTGATTGTTGACTTTGTATCCAGATAGGCTACTGCATTTGTTAATTCATTCTAAAAGTCTTTTGGTGACGTTTTGAGCTTTTCTATGTAGAATATCATGCCATATGTGATTAATGACCATTTAATTTGTTCCTTTCCTATCTTCGTTCCTTTTATTTCCTGTAACTTGTCTGATTGCTCTGGCTAATGTTTCCAGAACTATATTTAATGGCAATGGTCAGAGTAGATATTCTTGTGTTGTTCCTGATTTTAGAGTGAAAGTTTTTAGTTTCTTTCCATTTGGTATGATATTGGCTGTTGATTTGTCAAAGAAGGCTTTTATTCAACTGAGGAAAAGATCATATATTCCAGTTTTCTACAGATATTTTTTTATCATGAGCAAATGTTGGAATTTATGGAAAGCTTTTTCTATGTCTATTGAGATGATCATGTGATATTTGTTGTTGGTTCTGTTGATAGGGTGTATTTGTTTCTTGATTTGCATGTATTAAGCCATCCCTGTATTCCTTGGATTTACTCAACTTCATTATGGTATATAATCTTGATGATTTGCTGCATTGTTTGCTAGTATTTTATTGAGGATTTTTGCATCTATGTCCATTAGGGAGACCGACCTACTGTTATCCTTTTCGATTGGTTATTTTTCTGGTTTTGATAACAGGGTAATATGTGCCTTCAGGAATGAGTTGAGAAGAATTACTTTTCTTTCAATTTCATTAAATAATTTGAGGTGTATTGGCATTAAATTGTCTCTAAATTTCTTGTGGAATTCAGTTATGAATCTACTAGGATTTTTGCTTTTCTTTGTTGGTGAGTTTTTAATTATGTTTCCAATTTCCTTAACTGATATTGGATTATTCAAAATTTTTATATCTTTATGTTTCAAGTTTGGTAATTATTACATTTCTACGAATGTGTCCATCTGTTCAGTGTTTTTCTACCCTATCTGAGTAAAGATTTTTTAAAGTAGATACTGATGAACTTAAGAATTTCTCCAGGATCTGTGGAGAGCTCACTCTTTTCATTCCACATTGCATGAATTTGAGGAGTTTTTCTATTTTATTTTTCGTTAAGGCTTTTTAGAGTTTTATCAATTTTATTTATTTTTAGAAAGAATCAACTTTTCAATTCATTAATTCTTTGTGGTATTTTCGTAGTTTCAATTGTGTTAATTTCTACTCTGATCTTTTTAATTTCTCTCTGTATGAGCTTTGGGATTGACTTGCTATTTTTTTTTTTTTTTTTTTTTTTTTTTTTTTTTTTTTTTTTTTTTTTTTTTTTTTTTTTTTTTTTTTTTTTTTTTTTTTTTTTTTTTTTTTTTGGGTTTTTTTTTTTTTTTTTTTTTTTTTTTTTTTTTTCCTAGAAACTCGAGGTGCAGCATTAGGTTGTATGTCTATGCTCATTCTGTTTTTTATTTTTTTTAAATATATTTTTCTTAAAAAATATGTTTATTACAGAGATTGCAGGATCTTACTACATAGATTGGATTCATAGTGATCCTCTTGTTTTCAGCCCCCCAACTGCTGGGAATACGGGCGTGGGCCACAATCCCCAGTGTCATTTGCTGCCTCAATACCCCCTGGGGGCAAGCCCAGCACGGCATGCTGGGGATCAGACCCTGGCTGCAGCAGTCTGCCTAAGCAGGTGCTTTAGTTCACTGAGTTATTTGGCCAGCCCTCTTCATTCTGTTTTCTTGATGTGAGAGTTCATTGCTATAAATTTCTTTATTAGCACTGTTTTCATTGTGTCCCACAAGTTCCAATAAATTGTATTTGCATTTTTGTTGGGTTGCAGATACTTTTACATTTCTTCTTTCATTTCATCTGTGACCATTTGAAGTTTCTTTTGTTATTAATTTCTAATTTCATTGCTGTATGATTAGATGAGTGGGACGATTTCAATTCCTTTGTATTTACTTAAGCATGTTCTATGTGCTAGTTATGTTATCTATTTTAGAGAATGCCCCATATGCAGTGGAGAAGAATGTGTGTTCTGATGTTGCTGGGCAGAATACTCTATAACATCTACTAAATCTATTTTTGCATAGGTTTGGTTCAGCTCTGTTGTTTCCTTGATGACTTTTTTCCTCATTGATCTATCTCTTTGTAATAATGATGAATTAAGGTTCCCTGGTACAATTGTTTTATTGCTAATTTTACTTTTCCTATCTGTTAGTACTTATTTTATATTTCTGTATGCTCCCATATTTGGTGCATACATATTTATGATTGCTCTTTCTCTCACAGTTTCCCTCTAACAAGTATGTATCAATATTCTGTATCTCTTTTGATCATTCTTGGTTTGAAGATCATATTGTCTGCAAAGAATAGAGCTACCCTTACTTTTTCTGGATCCTGTTGTTTGGAGTACTGTTTTCTATCCTGTAACTTTCAGTCTATGAACTTTGTTTTGAGTTAAATATATTCTTTTCATAAAGCATATTGTTGAATTTTTTTTTTCTTGATACATTCTGCCAATGTTTGTTTTGGTCGGTGAATTAACCATCATATTTACAGTGATGGTTATAACAGACAAATACTGGCTTACCTTTGTCAATTTATTTCCTGCTGTTGTTTCCCTGTTTTTTTTTTTTCTCTCTGTTTAATTGCTTTCCCTGCCTGGTAGTTTCTTTCTGTTGTTGTGTTGTTCTTGGAATTGAGGTCATCTTTATATTTGTTTAAAATACCTTTAAGGTAGACCAGGGAGATAACTCAGAGGCATAAGCACCTATCTGACAAGCACAAGGTCCCATGTTTGATCCTACTACCACAAAAAAAAAAATTAATACAATAAAATAAAATATTTTTAAGGTTGGAACTTTGCTGAGCCTGGCTATTTCTCCCATCTTTGTATAAGCCAGGCCGACAGAGGACAGCTGTGTAGATATGTTGAGCCCTGCCCTGTACCCATTACCCTTGCAGCTGAGCTGTATCCACCTCTCTCACCCGTAGTGGAAGCCTTGGAGATCCCTACCTTGCACCCATCCACCATGAAGAGAGCCTTGTGGAGCTCTAATTTGCCCTCTTCATCATCAGATCCTTCTTGATTGCAGATTGTACCCCCACAATGGTCAAAGCCATGCTGAACCCCACACAGGGGAAGACTGGGTGAGCTTTCCCCACCCTCTCACTGTGTTGGGAGCCTTCCTCACCTTGTCCCATTCCCTATCATCACTCAAAGTCAGAATGAACATACAGAGTGAGCTTGAAAAATGTCAAAGGGAAGGAGCACAAGACTGAAGTCTGACATTGAAGTTTAAGAGACAAGGTTATAGGAGAACTTGGATGTCACACTCGTGAAATTTCTAAAATGACACCAACTGAAATACAGAAACAATTCCATCAGGCTATGGAGGAAAGCAGATCAGAAATGATCTCCCAGGAAAATAAAGGATTGTAACAATCATGAAAGAATTGCTCAGCACATGTAAAGAGACACAGATTGAAAAACCTAGAGGGGGATAGGAAAATAATGAAAATATTGGATGAATAATACAGGAAAGGAGTAGAATTAATGAAAAAGATTTAAACAGATATTCAGGACATTAGGAATGACACTGAAAGCTGGCAAAACTGCTTGAACAAAAGTGAAGATAGAATTTCAGACCCTGAAAATAACATTGCAGCTAGTGAACATAAAATGAAAGATCTCTTTAAAAACACAAGGAACCAGGAAATAATTATGCAATGACTGTAAGATGGTGAAAAAAAAGACTAATAAGTATCAATGAAACAGCTGGAAGCAACACAAATGTTGTAAAAAGTCTGTTTGTAGAAGTAGTAGCAGAAAATTTCCCAAGCATGCAAAAATAGTCTGACATACAAGAAAAGGAAACATGTAGAACTCCAGTTATCCATAACCTAAATCAGTCTACATGGAGATACATGATAATCAAGACCCCAGAAGTTCAGCAAGAGAAGTCACTATTAAAAGCTGTAGAGAGAAGAAACAGATCACCTGTAATGGAAAGCCCATTAGAATTATGGCCGATTTCTCAACACAACTCATTAAATCAAGAAGAATTTGGAGTGTGATATTTAAGGTACTAAAGGCAAATAATTTCCAACTTAGACTAATATATGCTATGAAACTATCAAATTTAATGAGGAGATAAGATATTTCCATGATAAAGAACAACTAAAGAATTTCATGACTGCCAATGAAATTTGGAGTACTATGAAAAAGCGATTGAAGATTTCAGAAAATGGAAAGACATTCCTTGCTCCTGGATAGGAAGAACAAAAATTGTGAAAATGGGGAAAATCCCACTTTGTTATAGAGTTTCAATGCAATCCCAATGAACCAATTATAGTATACTTCTCAGTTCTAGAAAAAAAATTTCCCAAAGTTCATCTGGATCAAGCAGAGACTTTAACAGCAAAGGCATTCCTGGGAAACAAAGGCAAGACAGGAGGCATCACAATGCCTGACATGAAATTATACTACAAAGGTACTGGGATAAAAACAGCATGACACTGACAAAAAAAAAAAATAGACCTGAGAATCAATGGAACAGATTAGAAGATGGAGGTAAAACTATAAACACACTCAGCCACTTTATCTTCGATAAAGGGGTCAAGCATTTTTCACTGGATAAATGATATCCTCTTTAATAATCGATGCTGGAAAAAACTAGCTTTCCACATGATGAAGGTTAAAATTAGACATGTATCTACCACCATGTACAATACCACAGCCAAATAAGATCAAATATTAAATATTAAAACTAAAGCACTAAGTCTTCTGGAGGAGAAAGTAGGTAAAAGTCTTAAGGACATAGGGCTATGTACAGGGTTTATTAACCAAACACAAACTGCATAGGAAAAATTTCAACGAAATAACAACTGGGGTCTCATCCTTTTGAAAAGTTTCTGTGCATCAAAAGAAATCGCCAATAGGGTAAAGAGAAAACCCACAAATTTGGATAAAAAAATAAAGCTGACTGTTCCTTAGACAAAAGACATCTATCTAGAAAATATAACGAACTAAAAAAAACAAAAATCAGGCTCCCAAAATTTGAAGACCCAATCCACAAATGGACATCTGAGATGCCTATAAACTTCACAAATGAAATACTAATGACAAATAAATATATGAAAAGATGTTTAACACCATTAGTCATTCAAGAGATGCAAATTAAAACAACATGGGGAATCTATCTCATGCCAGAAAGAATGGTTGACTATTATCAAGAAGTCAAGCAATAACAAATGCTGGAGAAGCTGTTAGGGGAAAAGGAACTCTTCTCCACTGTTGGTGTGAGTGCAGGCTGGTGCAACCATCATGGATTAGAAGTCTCATTTATGCCATATATTCCTCTCCTGGGTATTTCTGTAAAAGAACTGAAAGCATCTCAACACACTGATATACATGCACCCATTGTTTATAGCTGTACACTTTGCCATTGCTAAATCATGGAAACAACCCAACCGTCCATCAACTGAGGAACGTGTAGAAGAGTTGTGATATTTTTGTATAAGGTGGTATTATTACTTTATACAAAAGGTAAGTTTCAGGATTTTATAGGTAAATGGATGCAGCTAGAGCATACATTTGTAAGTAAAATACAACTGGACCACATACATAAATATCATGTTGTCTAGATAGTGTGAGACACTGCAATTGTAAATAAAATCTGAAAGGTACGATAGATACTGTGAAGGAGAAAGAATATGTTCAATGTGATGAAAAAGTTGGGATGAGGAGAAGGACCAAAGAAAGAAAGAGAAAGGATATATTTATGTATATATCCAGGCTAGTCTATGCAACTGTGCTGCTGAGTTCTGCTAGTCTATTGAAAGGAGAAGTTAATGCTCAAAATTTATTTTTATTTTTTATTTTTTATTTCTTATAAGTTTACTTATTTATTTTTACCAATTTCAGAGCTTATATCTGGTGACCTAAATAACTAACTTACAGATGACATCGTGCAATATTAACAACCATTGTCAAATTCCTATTACTTTGTTTAATGAAATTTTGCACTATTTATAATTTTTTGTGTTTACCATTTCGCCATCTTAAAAAATCGTTTTGTATTCTTTGTAGGGTTAGTTTGGTGGTCATGAGTTTCTTCATTTGTTCTTTTTTATGCAAGCATCTTAGTTTTCCATTAATTTGAAAGATCGTTTTGCAGCATTCATCAATCTGGGTTGGAAGTTATTTCTTTTAGGATTTAAAGTTCCTGATTTGGTAGTGTGTGTTGAGAAATCTGCCATGATTGTGATGTGCTTTCCTGAATGAGTGATATGTTTATTTTCTCTATTCGCTTTTAGTTATCTGTTCTCATGCTCAATTTCTGGGATCTTGTTTATTATGTGTTTGGATATAGATTTATTGTGATTATGGCTAGTTGGGGTTTTATATTCTTCACTTATTTGTGTTTCCTACATATAGGAAATTTCTTTGCTCTTAATTCTGCAGATATATGTATATAGGTATGTATATATATATATATATATATATATATATATATATATATAGAGAGAGAGAGAGAGAGAGAGAGAGAGAGAGGGAGAGAAAGTGCTGAATTCTATTTTTTCATTGACATCAACTATACTATTTTTCTTTGTGTAATCGTGTAACTATTATATAGTTACTTCCTGAAGTTTCTTTATTTTCAAGAGATTTCCTTTTATCATTGCTAGCTGCAGTCCTATCTTTAAAATTGAAAGTTTGTCCAGTTTTATTCAAGTAGTTTTCTCAGATTTCAAGGGAATTTTTAATTTCTTGGATATCTGTCTGGATCTATTTCATTTATTCTTTTCTAATATTGATCATGTACTGTTTACATCCATTTCCTATCATTATCTTTTATTTATTTATTTGTTTGTTTGTTTGTTTGTTTGTTTGTTTGTTTTGCAGTACCAGGGATTGAATTCAGGATCCTGTGCTTGTCAGGCAAGTGCTCATTCTACTGAGCTATCTTCCCGGGCCCCATTAGCTATTTTTTACGTTGATCTCTATTCTTGATTTGTTAAGTAATTTCTTTGTAAATAACAAGTTTTTTTTTTCTTTTAATCTGAGAGATTACTTCTGATCTGATTTCTTTTATGGCCTTATGGATCCTTTACTTTGGTTGCTTATATTTCAGAAATATACCATGTTTCTCTATCTACCTGTCTCCTGGTCATTTTCTGTGTGCAATAAAGGTTGCACCTTGCTTATGCTTCCTGTCATTTGCTTTTTTTCTTTAAAATTAAAAAACATCTTTATTTATTTATTTGGTCCAGGTTCTCTCTATGCAGCTCAGATTTGCAGTGATATTCCTGTCTCAGCACTGGGATTAGAGGTGTGTCACCATACCCAAATTCAGTGGTTGGCTCGGCACACCAAGAATTCTGGGGCTGGCGTGGTGTGTAGTACCTGGGATTGAACCTGGGCCCTTCTACTTTCCAGGCATGTACTTAGACTACTAACCTATCTTCCCAGTCCTTTCTTATCACTTTCTATTTCAGAAATATTTGTTTTATTTTATTTTGTATTAATTCGTGTACATTTTAGGATTAGGTAGCTATATTACTTGTATCAAGTTCTTTCTAGAAAAGCCTTTTACTCAAGGATGTCTTCTGTGTTTAGGAGTTTCTTGGCTTGTATCTGTTCCAAGGTCCTATCCTCCTAGTTAATTCAGAGTGAGACATTGGCATCTGTTTATTTTAGTGATGAGTTCTATGATGCTGGGCTGTGATGAGGTTATTATCCCAGAGCTTTCCAAGGTTGTTACAGAAGGCAGATCAACTAATTGCAACAGCTATGATGTCCTAGCTAAAGTAGCATAATTAGCAATAATAGTAGAATCAGGCACAGTGGAAACACCAAGACACTGTGATAGCTATTAATTTTGTACCTTAAGCCATAGGAACAAAATCTACAGTTGCATTGCAAATTGGGAGCTGACATTCAAAGTTCTTCTGCTCAATAGAGTGGTTTTACCCAGGTGCGTGGAGATTTCAGAATGAGAGTAGATAAAGAACAGATAACTGAGAAGAATGTACAAGCAAGGCCGGGGGGGGCAGAGGATAAGTGCTCACACTTGGGGAGGTGAGAGGAAAGAGTAAAAAAGAAAGAAGGAGGGAGTGAGCAAGCGATTATCTGAAGTTGGCCTGTGGGTTTTGAGGATGAGATTAGTTTTCTGAGGCTGGAGTTCTCCCCAGCCAGTTAGAAAAGAGGGAAAAAGAAAAAGAGAGGGGAAAAAAAGAAAGTGGATGAAAGCACAGGGATGGCCCTGTCCCCCTGCTCCTATTCTGCGTGTCTTTGTCCCCAAGCACAATACTGGTTCACCTAACTTACCACCCATTGGCTTCTATTGTTACTGCGTCAGGTTTTTTTATGTCACTCAACCAGCCTGTCCTTCTTGTGTGCCTGTTGGGACCTGACTGTGTTGATGGCCTTCCTTCTGGCCTCTGCACCTTCCTGGGAGGTTCAGCTCAGCAGTGACAGTAACTAGTGGGGAGCCATTCTTTGGACCTTATGCCATGGTATAGCTGGGTCACAGAGGCAACAGAGATGGTATAAACATATGTTCTTAACCTCATTTGTCCTAGGGGAGGTTGGGAAAGGCAGATTACTAGAACCGTTCAGTGCTAGTAATTTTCTATTGCAAATGCATGAGAAAGAGAGCCATGGGAAGTGGGCTTCAACGAATCTCCCCCAACTCTGAGAACTGGCCTGTTTCTTTAACTAGGGAAGGTATGTCTGAGGGAGCAGATCTCAGACTCAGTGATAGATCCATCTGCTGAAGCCAGTCTGCTCCAAGAGTTGACTGGTTGAAAGAGGAGGAGGAAGTAGGCTCTGCAAGAAGGATATTCACATGTCAGAAGATTGGAGTAGACTGAAAAAATGCATTGTAAGCTGAATTGTTCATCTTAAAGACACATGCTTTTATTTGGAAATCATCTGATGCCTGTTTTGCCACCAGCATTTCTGTGATGTACTGTTATTTAGTGAAGAGTTATTATAGGGTTAGTGAAGAAAATAAATGACTATCATAATGCACACAGATAATAAATTTAATCATAAAAGAAGATGCAGGGATGGTACAGGGAATTAATTTGCAGCAAGAAAGACTTAACTCTGATATCCTGAAGAAATTCTGGGCCCAATGGGATGGCTCAGTGGTCTAAAGCCCCTGCTTGGGAAAGCTTGAGCGGCTTCAGGGACCGTGGTTTGATCCTCAGCACCACATGCTGCGCCAGCCCTGCCCTCCGGGCAGGCTGAGCCGGCCATAAAAATGAGTGAATAAACAAAGGTTCTGAAACAAGAAATAAATAAATAAATAAAAATATAAAAAAGAAATTCTTGATAGGCAAAACTTTTAAGATTAGAACGTATTCCATGGGAGTGGTGATGCATCCCTGTAATCTCAGCATTTGGGAGCAAATAGACATGAAAAAATGTTCCACAGCACTGGTTATTCAACAAACAGAAATTAAAACAACACTGAGATACCATCTCACCCCAAAAAGAATGGCAATCATAAAGAAATGAACTAATAACAAATGCTGGAGAGGCTGTGGAGAAAAAGGAATGCTTCTTCATCATTGGTGGAAGTGTAGACTGGTAAAACCTCTGTAGAATTTAGTATGGAGATTCCTCAGAAAACTAAGATTAGAGGCCTCATTTGACTCAGCTATTCCACTTCTGGGTATTTTTTGAAAAGAACTGAAAACATTATATGACAGTGATATATGTGCACAAGATTATAGAAGCACATTTTATCACAGGTCAATCTTGAGAACAACACAAATATCACCTGAGGAATGCATAAAAAACACGTGGTATTTTCATACAATGGAGTATTACTCAGCTATATAGAAAGATAAATGAGGCTTTCATATGTAAATGGATACAACTAGAAGCTGTACTCATAAGTGAAATAAATCAGATCCCCACGTGTAAATATCATTTTGTCTCCCCAGTGTCAGAACTAGAAAGAGTAAATAAAAATCTGAAAGATGCAATAGATATAGTAAAGTGAAAAGAAACCAAATATAGCAAATAAACAATGGAGACAAGGAAAAGGAGGAAATATATGAAAAAAGGAAGGGGGGAAATAATAAAAGTATATATACAGGATAGCTGAATTGGTTGTACTACTAATTTTTATCAGTATTTTGAAAGCTGTTAATGTTTAAAAATTCTATTTTGACCAACTCCATACATTATAATCTGTAATCTGAGCAAGTAGATTGAGGATAGCAATCCTCAGTTAACAGTGACAGTTGAAGAGTTCATTTTGTTCTTTTAAGTATGTATCATCTCTAATGTCACATCTGTTGTTATTTTACTTTCTTTAAAACAAAATAAAAAATAAGAAGGAAAAAAGAACAAAGAAAAAAATTAAGGTTTATTGAAAGGAAGAGTTAATGTTTAATTGCTTAATCAATCTTACATACCTATATCTGGTAATAAGAGAAACAAATTTGATGATAACACTACGTAATATAGTAAACATTTTAGTTTTTTCTTTTTGGTAACTGGGAATGGAGCTCAGGACCTTGTGCTAGACAAGCAAACACTTATTCTACTGAGCTATCTCCCCAGCCCAAACATTGTTAATTTTCTATTTCTGTTTTGCAATTCTGTTCCAGTTGTATTGCTTTATGTTGCTTTGTTTCCATCTTTGTTCTTGTTATTTGTTTGTTTGTTTTATTCTTTTTTTTTTTTTTTTTTTTTTTTTTTTTTTTTTTTTTTTTTTTTTTTTTTTTTTTTTTTTTTTTTTTTTTTTTTTTTTTTTTTTTTTTTTTTTTTTTTTTGCGGGACCAGGGTTCAAACTCACGACCTTGCACTTGCCAGGCAGGCGCTTGTGCCACGGAGCCATCTCCCCAGCCCGTTTGTTTTATTCTTAAAAAAAAAAGCCACCTACTCCCCTCAGGCCCTCAGAAAACAGCGCAGGAGGAAGCACTCAGATATCGCTTTGTTGGGGACTGTTGGATACAATCCTAAGAGTAGTTTTCCAACCCGAGCAAGTACACAAATCCTGGGGACCTCATTGCCTTGAAGACTGGTTCAGTAATTTGGGGACGAGGCCTTGGATTGCAGCTCTAGTCTGGTTCAGTAATTTGGGGACGAGGCCTTGGACTGCAGCTCTAGTTGGCCACCAGAAAACGTCCTCCCTGCCGTGCTGAGGAGCTCACCGGGCAGCAGGCAGCAGCCAACATGCAACAACCTCCCCACGCGAACGTCCTCATCCTGCCGTCCACAGGTGCACCTGGTTACTTTCCTGTAGGTCGTGAATGGCTGTCTAAAGTGACTGCATCTGCGGTCTGGGCAACTTGATTATGATGTGGGCATCGTTTGCCCCAGGCTTCATGCATTTCTTGATGCAGAGGCAGGCTCAGTGAGGTTCTAATGGTTTAGTAGCTTTGGAGAGATATCTTCTCTTACGTACAGTTATACCAGGAGTAAACTTAAGCTTAAAAATATTGTTAAACCTCTTCCTCTGAAAGTTTTTCTATGCTTAACCCAAAGATGCAGTAAAGTCCCAAGTAATTTGTTTTTCCCTGTACGTTTCTGCCCTCTTCTCCTTCATTGTTAAGCTGTGCCTGTTGGAAATGAGATAACTTCAGTCCCTTTCTTTTTTTCTGCAGTTCCCCAGCCATAGGGCATGCTCCCCTTCAGACTCACTTCTCATCAGCTCATGCTGTCCAGCGCTTGTCCTGTGCTCCCACCGCAGCAGGCAGTGCAAGGTACAAGTGGGTGGACGTGACCGACATGGAAGAGGGGCCCGACTTGACCACAAGGTTTCCCTTCTCCCTGGAGCATCTCAGAGGGAGCTTTGGGGCCACAGGGAGTACGTCGCGCTCTGCTTCTCACTGTTTTTCACTTCGGGGCCCGCAGAGCAGCGCGTGATCCTGGCTGACCACTAAGTGGTCATATCCTTATTCCTACGCTCCCTTCTGTCTCACTCCTTTAGCGGATATCGATGAGTACCCCCAGGCTCTGTGCCTGGGGTGCAGCACTACGCGGGCAGACAAGAATGCCTGCCTTCATGAGCTCTCTTTTGGAGAGTGTGGTGCCTAACACAGTGTGTCAACTTGAGAAGCTGGAAGCTTGGTTAGATTGGCTCAGCGACTCCTTCCCCTGGGCATAGACACATCTCCCTTGGCATGGAGGCCCCTCCTTGGGGCGTGGAGGCCCCTCCCTGGGGCGTGGAGGGCCCGCCCTAGAGTGACTCAGCACAAAAAAGATATGTAAGAGGTTGAGGAAGGCTTCCGCTCGCCACTTCCGTCTGCGTCTCCTGTCTGTGCTGTTTTCTACGTCCGTGAACTGCTGCCCTCTGCAATGTGCTGCTCTGCCTTGGAGCCAGCTGAGTATGGACTGAAGTATGGACTGAAATCTCCACTAACTGTGAGCTAAACAAGCCTCTCTTAATTTTGGATGTCGGGTGTTTTGTCCCCACAACGAGTGAAAAGTAACCGAAAAGGCGCCGGGTGTGGTGGCGCACGCCTATAATCCCAGCACTTGGGAGGCTGAGGCAAGAGGATCGATGTGAGTTCGAGACCAGCCTGGGCTACAAAAGTGAGCTCAAGGCCAGCTTGAACTGCATAGCGAGACCCTGTCTCAAAAAACAAAAACAAAAACAAAAAAACCCGAGATAAGCTCTAATCAAGGCAGGGCATAAAATATAAACTACACCTGTGAGTGATAATTGCTGTAAAGAAAAGTAAAGCAGAGAAGAGGGGGTGAAAGAGCCCAGGGAGGTGCTTTATGTGTGCAAGAAGCCTTAAGAAGTGGCTTAAGAAGGCTGTGTGGAGGGCCGGGGTTTCCTGTGGGTGGGGACAGGGACATGGGGCAGGCAAAGCTTTGGTCTCACAGTCTCCAGGCAGAGTGTAAAGGAAAGGAAGTGAAACCTGGCTAAGAGAAACGGTTGAGGATCTTTGAAGAAGCAGAGCGTCTCTGGAGTCCTGGTGATAGAACAAAAGAATGTTTAATTTTTAATTGGTAAGCGTGTATATTTTTAAAAAGGTGGTCCACTTACATAGATCAACATCAGAGAGGTACAAAAGAGTATCTGCTGTAGAAACTTGAAACTCCTATTTTCATCCCTTAGGAAATAAGCCTTCTAAATAGTTCATGTATTCTTTCAAGGATATTTTATTGATTTACAGTGAAATACATGCATACATATATAATATGGCTTTGCCCCTGCCCTGTTTCCTGATTTTTCTGTTTGTGCTCCCTTTGTTGCTTAATCCTTAAATTCTTGCTTTCCCTTTAACTGTATTACACCTGTTTTTATTTCTTCTTTTGAATTTTTATAGTAGGGAGACTATATAATATTTACACATGTAAGTTTGGTTTATAGCACTTATATCAAGTTGCATCCACTTATATGTGAAGGCTTTGAGTTTATTATTATTTATGGTTGTGTAATATTACATTGTATAAAAACACTACATCTTTTTCATCCATTCTCCTGGTGAATGGGCATTTTATTTGTTTCCAAGACTTCGCTATCACTAATTGTGCTGCTATAAACATAGGTGTACAAATATCACTATGATAGGATGTTTTCAGTTCTTTTGGGAAAATTTCCAGTAAGGAGATAGCTGGATTGAGTGGGACATCCGGTCCTAGTTTTTTAAGGAGTCTCCACACTGCTTTCCATAATGATTGCACCAGGCTGCATTCCCAACATCGGTGGAGAAGGGTTCCTTTTTCCCCACAGCCTCTCTAGAGAACATTTGTTGTTGGTTGATGTCTTTATGGCAGCCATTCTTTCTGGGGTGAGATGGTATCTCAGTGTTGTTTTAATTTGCATTTCACTACATAAGATGGTTAAGACAGCGGCCCTAGAATCTCCAACAGGTTCTTTAAACTAGCAGTTGATTGGCAGAATTGCCACCCTTGCTGTGCACGCTGGTATCTGTGAAGTAAGCAACTACACTGAGGATGGCAAGGTGTGATAATAAAACTATGCCAGGAAGAGCTACCACTCTGGTCTCCTAAAGGTGTGCTGCTTCTAATGTGGTATCGGTTATTGCTATACTCGCTCTCAAGTAAATGTTTGTTTAAAAAATGGATAATGAAAGAGATTAAGAGACAAAAATTTTCATAGGAGCGTAGTGCTACAATTTTGCAAATGGCTAAATTCCTAAATTTCTGTGTAAAAATGGGTCTTTGTTTTTACATTCTGTAGGGTTAAACCCCTACAGAATATCAATTATTAAGAATATCAATTATTGATGGAAAATACCTGTTTCGTGTTATGTTTAAGGCATTTGATATTCAGAAAGATGGTGACGTCAAGCTCAAGTACCTATGTTATAGGGAATAATATTAAGCTTCTCTTGTAGAAGGTTAACAACTTAAGTTGGCAGACCAAAATATTAGTTAAGCATCATTTGTGCTGTTTTTTTTTAAACATCTGTTTCCTATGACTGAATTTAAGAATTTATTCTATATGTACGTTTAAACTTTTTGTCTTTATCTGTGGATTTCATCCAGTTTGTTATGGTTTATGTCTAGTTGTCCCCTCAAAGCCTCATGCAATCATGGGGCGTGGCTTCTATAGACTGAGACTTGATTCATGATCCCTGGGATTGTGTTTTGTACTGATGAGATTATCCGTCTGAGTAAGGCTGAGACTATGGGTGTGGTCTAGGGCGGATATCCTAAGGCGGAGAGCCTGAATGTAATATAAAGAGTGACAGAGAGACAGACTCAAGCTGTAGCTGTTGCTCTGCTGCCGTGTTTGGTTGGCTGCCTCTGTCATCATTTTGTTGCCGTTCTACTGTTGTGAACTGGATGCTCTCTGTCCTGCTCCACTCAGCCTTGGGCCAGCCAAATATGGACTGAAACCTCCAGTAACTACGAGCTAATAAACCTTTCCTTCCTTCATTTTGAGTGTTGGGTATTTGTCCCAGCAACAAGTGAAAAGTAACTAAGACATAGTTTGACTGGTTATTTGCTAGAGCAATGCTTTTCTGGGTCCATTCTGCTTTAGAGCTGCTAAACATCTCCCTTTCATGGATTTTATAGTTGGAGATCTCTAACTTTCACTTGGGTTTATTTAAGAGATCCCATTTTTCCATTATGATTTTCATTCTTCTTTGTTCATTGTTTTTTCTAATTTAGTTAGTATATTTTGATAGTTGTTTTAAAGTATTTGCTCCATTTTGGGCTCTTCCACTAACAGTTTCCCTTTTCTCTGATGTAGGCACCATGTTGTGTAGTGGTCTCCTGTTCTCTTTATGCATCATCTACTCTGTATTCTCTTGTTTCATAGCCTTTTTATTGCATGAAACAGCCAAAACTCCTGGACAGAGCATCATCTTCTACAAAGACAGCGTGTCCTTTCCTCTGCCGGTAGGTCAGGGAGAATGGTCGCAGTCTATAGTCAGTTCAGGATTCGAGCAGGTTTGGGGCTGGTTACAACTTTAATTAGGTTCACTTACTTATTTTCAAATGCATTGTGTACGTATGTGATAGGTCACCCCCCCCCGGTAGGATGCTAGTTTGTAAGCATGAAAAGGCTACACAGCACCTGCTTCTACTTTGGTGTCCTTGCGGCCTCCCCATATTCAGCAGGGATCCCATGTGGGCAGTGGCAGGCAAGAGCAGATTCTCTGCAAGGGAGCTCCCCCAGGTCTGAGTCCCTCATGCCATCCTGCAAGGTGGGAGGCCTTCCTGTACCCAGCAGTGTTCTAGTGCCTGGTGACTCTCAGTAGTCTTGTGACCTGTGTGGAAACTACCACTGCAACTTGACCACTGTACCTCCTCTCATAGAGGGATCTCATCCTTCTCTGTAATTTAATTTCTTTTTTTGTTTTAAAATGTACTTAGTACAGGGTCTATAGGGTCTCACTACAAAGAGCAGACTCGCTGTGACTGTCTTGTTTTCAGTCTTGAAATGCTGAGATTACAGAGACACACCCTCATGCCCAGTTTCAGTTGCCCTCTTAGTGCACTCTGGAGGACAGGCCAGCATAGCACACTGGGGATCAAACCCCTGTCCCATGTAATTTAATTTATTTAGGGCATTTTGTATCTGCAACTCTCTGATTCTTTAAACAAGTTATGAGGGAGTGGGGAGCAATCCATCTTTTCTTTTCTCTTCTTTTAATTTAGAGGGCAGCAGTAGAGTCTTTCAAGACCTTCCTCTTGTTTGGAAGTTACTCTTTATGTATCTATAAAATTCTATACGAGGCTCCTTTTTATTGTGCTTTCAATTGCTGAGATCTGTGAGTAGTGCTCTTAAGTTATGAAGGGATAGTTTTGCTGCACTTTATAGTGTTTCTGTTTGTGATTTATGTATTTTGAGCCTGCTTATGCTGTTAGATACATACAAATAGGCATTTGACTAGGTTTGGGTTTTTGATATTATGTGTTTTTAAAATTATTGATATTTTTTTCATCTTGAAATTGCCAGAGTTTTTGTTTTCAATTTCTAGTTTTTACCTTTCAGATGTGGCTGATTTTGTTTCATTTTTAATTTTTTTTAAAATTCAGGGTAATTTAAAAAAACCAGGAGGAAGCAGGAACCAGGAGGAGTTCACCTCTAGTGCACTGGCTCAGCTAACTCCAGGGGTGCCTCACTTTTACTGGCTAGCAGGGAGCAAAGGGGAAGGGGGTGCAAGGGTCTCCTGGGACAGTAACTACAGAAAATGCGTGGGTAAGGTTTAGGTTAATGAGGAACCAGATTTTCTCGAAACCCAAATGCTTGTATTTTGACAAGTGTCTTCAGCAGATGCTATTTTGCTTTAGGAGTGTGGGTTTACTTTATTTTAAAGGCTGTTATGGTCTAGAGAGAATACAAAATAGTAAAACTAAAAATAGGAATTCAACAATCATTACTGTATTTCATAATATTGTCTACAAATTAGTTGTTCCGATTACCAGATGTAATTGGTAATTGGTTTTGAAAAATTATAAGAAATTAAAAAGCACAAGAAAAAAATTAAGCATCTACTGCTTTCCTTTGTAGAAATCAGCAGTAGAATCACCCAAGCCATTCTCCATACATGAAAAAATAACTCTTAATCCTCCTATTCCTGTCTTTTTTCTCATCCCAGTTTTTCCTTCCAATTGAACAAATTATTTCCCTTTCACAGCATGTATTGTACCTTCTAGATTTTCTTTACTCTTTTAGATTCTTACACTAGCAAGACAGTACATTTGCACATGAGGGTGTGATTTATTTCACTTATAAGTATGGTCTTTAGTTGGATCCATTTAGCTATAAAAACCTCAAATTTATCATTTTTTATAGCTGGGTAATACTCCTCTGTATAAATATACCGCATCTTCTTTCATCCATTCCTCAGTTGATGAGCATTTGGGTTGTTTCCAAGATTTACCTGTGACAAATTGCACTGCTATAAACATGGGTGCACATAATTTTCTGTGATACGAGGTTTTCAGTTCATTTGTAAAAATACCCAGGAGGGGAGTAGTTGAATAGGACTTCCAATCCTTGCTTTTTGAGAACTATCCACACTTATTTCCATAATGGTTGTGTTAGTCTACACTTCTGCCTACAGTGGAGAAGGGTTCCTTTTCCCTGCAGCCTCCCCAGTATTTGTTATTAGTTTGCATCTTGATGGTAGTTGTTCTTTCTGGGGTGAGATGATATCTCAGCATTATTTTAATTTGCATCTCTTGAATGACCGATGTTGAACATCTTTTCATATATTTACTTGCCATTTGTATTTCTTCTGACAGGTGTGTATTCATCGTAGATGCCTATTTTATGATTGGACCTTCGAGTTTTTCGGATCTGTTTTTTTTTTTTTTTTGTTGTTTATATTATGTTCTAGATAGAAGTCTTTTGTCTGAGGTAGTTGGCTATAATTTTTCCCAATTTGTGGATTTTCTTTTTACTTTGTTGGTGATCTCTTTGAAAGTGCAGAAACTTTTCAGAAAGAGGAGATCCCAGGGCCGGCCAGATAGCTGAGCTTATTAAGGGCCTGCTTAGGCAGATGCAAGGACCAGAGTTCAATCCCTGGTAATGCCATTTTGGACCTGTCCCGGGGGCACACTGAGACAGGGATTACAAATGAGCATGGTAGCACACACCTGTAGTCCCCGTGCTTGGGAGGCTGAAAGCATGAGGATCATTGTGAGTGTGACTGGTGTAGTGAGACCCTGTAGACCCTGTACTAAAATACACTAAAAAAAAAAAACTGACCTTGTCAGATAAAAAGTTATGTTTTTTGTTATATAGGCCTTGCTTTATCTTGGTCTTAACCATACAGCAGAAAAGTATAATCACAAGATATAAAAGTAAAGCCGTATTAATTTGCTGAACTGTGAAATGCTCAAGACAACTTCTGACATTACCAATTTTGCTGATAACCCACTACTATCATGTACTATTGGACTATATTGGATTATTTTTCTGAATTCACACATCTGCAATATTTGTTTTTGTTTTGTTTTGTTTGTCTTTTGGAGAGAGGGTCTCACTGTACAGTTCAGGCTGGCCTTGAGCTCACTTTTGTAGCCCAGGCTGGTCTCAAACTTGCATTGATCATCCTGCCTCAGCCTCCTGAGTGCTGGGACTACAGGTGTGCACCACCATGCCTGGCACACCTGCAATATTTGCATGGCAATTCAACACCCATCTCTGGCCAAACAAAACAAAAAAGCGGGATATTAGTGAAAGGCCATTTTGTATGGAAAAAAAAAAAATATATATATATATGTACACGTATATACATTTACATATATAAAAGTATACATATACATGTATAAAATATACACATATATAAAAATAGGATAGATATACAGCTACTTTCTCTCAGTTCAATGAGAAGGATTTGTATTAATAGTGGCTAGACAACATATGTCTACATCTTATACTCTAATAACTATGAAGATAATAATATGCAATGTATTATTGTAATTGTCCTACTAATCTGTTTTGAAACTGTTTCATTGCTATTTTTTCTCATTAAAGTTAATAAAAATAAGGCCCAGCCAAATAGCTCAGTGGAGTAAAGCACCTGCAAGCAGGTGTAGAGGTCTGGGGTTCAATCCTCAGGCCTTCCATGCCAGCCCCACCCCTGGGGTACACTGAGACAACAATTGAGACTGGGCATGGTAGTGCACACCTGTAATCCTAGCTCTTGGGAAACTGTTAATAGGCGGATCACTATGATTCCAGTTTAGTAGTGAGATCCTGAATTCCTTGTAGACCCTTCTCTAAAATACAATAAAATATAATAAAGTAAAATGAATAAAAATATAAAAAAGAGGAGATACCAGCTATTGATTCTGTGAAGTATTTCCCATGCAGTTTAATTTTTGTTATAAATTCACAACATACCCCTATGTTTTTAAAATTTCTGCCTACTTTCTCCTTCATAAGATTTACTGTTTCAGTTTCAATATTTAATATTTGATCGATTTTGACTTTCATTAGTGCGTGGTGATAGATACTGGCCTCCAGCCTGTAGAAAGTCAGCTTTCCCAGCACCATTTATCAGATGCCTTCTTCTGGTGAACATGTTTAACTTTTTCATTGAAGATAAGGTGGCTGAGTATGCTCGTATTTGTGGCTGTATCTTCTGATCCGTTTCACTGATGCTCAGGTCTTTTTTTTTTTTTCCCCAGTACCATACTGATTTTATCACAATAGCTTTTTAGTATAATTTCAAGTCAGGGATTGCGCCAGGAGTGGGGAATTACTAACATTTTGCCAGTAGCCTGGGAACACATGGCTTTCCAGTTACCTCCCTGGTCCTGAAGCTAGGTCTCGCTGACCTTGGGACTGTAGAAACTTAAGTCCCATTATAGCCAGGCCTCCCATAATTCATCACATAGCCTGTTCCTGACAGTTCCTGCTGTTTGTTTTTGTGTTGCAGCAGCCAAAACAGCATGACTTGAGGTTGAGTGGCTCCTAGGCATTGTTTGGTTTGATCTTCCCTGCAGCATACCCATGTCATGGGCTTCAGCACTTGTGTGGTTCTCCAGAGCTGTGGTGTTTCTTCCAGGGCAATCCGGGAGAAGGCTCGCACTGGTGGGTATGGCGGTGGTGGGCTCCACTGTGGGCTTAGAGTTGTCCTCTATCCATGATTGCCTATTTCAGGATCAGCCCACAGAGGTCTTTCATGGTTTTCACTCTTTGAGCAGCTGGCTTCTGCACTCATCTCTCAGAGTTCTGCCCTTCCCCCTCTGTAGGGTCTGCTCTTCCAGTGTCAGAGTCCCTGTTCTGGGCACCAGTTACAGAAGGCCGGTCAATTACTCAGAGGCCTGAGGTAGGGGTGCACAGACTAAAGAAAGAGAGACAAATTTCAGGGTATCAGTGGAACTGGGAGTTCTTCTCTAGGGCATTGGCTTTTTTTTTTTTTTTAATTTTATTTTAAAGAGAAAAATGTAAATATGATACTGAATTTTAAAGTAAGATAATAGGAAATTAACAATAGTTATCACATATCTTTAAAGCAGCTACTCAGACTACAAGATAAAGGCACGCAATGGTGATAGATAGAAGCACAAACTGTTGCTTCCCATGAGCTGACAGAAATTAGTATCATCATGTTAGCTATCTTGTGTACTTCAGGTCCTGACAGAAAACAATGGCCAATCTAGACTGATGTGCCCTGCAAAACTATCTTGCAAAATTAATGGAGGAATAAGATACTTTCATGGCAAAGAGCAGCATTAAGACAATCATGACCACCAAACCAACCCTACAACGAGCACTGAAAGGCATTCTGTCTAGACATAAAAATGACCACAGTTCCAAGAACATCATTTCAAGGAAACCACCAAGCAGGGGAAGCAATTAAATAGAGAGGAAATGAGGGACTCAGCAGGGTCAGAGCTTCCTAGAAGCAACCTGTGGGAGAGTTTTGTTCTTTACTTCCCAATTTGATAATGCTTGAATTTTCATGGAGTATCTCGTCCATTTACATTTGATGTAATGAATGATGCTTTTTGCTCTATATCTATTACCTTACTGTGTTACCCATTTATTTTAGCTATTTTTCTGTTCTCCCTGGTATTGTGATCTTTTGAGTTACAGAAATATTTTTATAACATGCTCTTTTCCCTGCATTTTCTTTTTGACTTCATAATTTTTTATTATACCTTAAATTTTATCCCAAAGATTAAAAAAAGCAATAATTGTATTATTTTACCTTAAATTTTATGTGTGTGATTTCTAGGATAAATAAAAATCTTTCACTCTACTATTCTTTCTCACTTTTTACATTTTCACTCAGTTGAGTTATGTACAAAATTATATTTATTCGTATGTGCTCCCATTATTCTCGTGAGTTTTAGGAAATAGCCTGTATTCATTTGTACCCATCCGCACAGTTTCCCTTCCTGGTGGTCTCCGCTTCTTTCCCTCTTAGTGTCCTTGTGTCAGGGAGCATCTTCCGTCCACTCTAAGAATCCCCTTTAGTCTATCTTAGGTAAGGAAAGAGTATCCTGAAATATTTTCAGTTCTGCTTCCTGGGTAGCGCTTATTCCATCTCTTTGATCTTTCTGGACCAGTGAGATTGCCAGAACTCTTTGGCTGCTGATTACTTACCTGTCTCTGTGTTCTATAGAACTTGGCAAGGACACGGTGCAAGAGCGTAGCAGTAAATATGTGGGTTCTCTCAATGTATTTCCTGACTCTTCAGCCTCTTGAGCCGCCAAGCACAGGCTCCCTTAACTGCCCACTGATGAATATGGAGAGGTTTGCTCATTTTCATTTATTTGGCCCAGCTTTTATTGTTTTTGGTAGGAAGCTTACTGCGCACCAGGCTTCTTTGTCAAATCTAAAAGTCGAACTGCTGAATTGTTTATTTGCAGTAAAACAGTTATTGCACGGAGGTCTCTCCTGACAGCACCCTTTCAGATGCTTTTCCACAGATCTTATCCTGTCCAGTTTCTTTTCTCTGTACTAGATGACTAAGGGCTTTCTCAGCTCATGTGATGTATTCTCCAGATTCTTCGTTGTTTTGACTTCTAAATGATGAACAGAATTATGCATCACTGATTTTACAGTCAAAAGCATTGCTTTTAAATCCTGGATCTCTTATAGTAATTGCTCAACCATGAAAAAGTTAATATTGTATTTAGAGCTTTGATTTTTTAACCTATAGGGTGGTGGATCTTACCAAGCTTGCAGAATTATCTCCAATTTATTTTTAAAGGTTTTTT
Organism: Myocastor coypus; assembly: GCA_004027025.1. Taxonomy (NCBI): domain Eukaryota; kingdom Metazoa; phylum Chordata; class Mammalia; order Rodentia; family Myocastoridae; genus Myocastor; species Myocastor coypus. Next base: position 9,675 of record PVJA010000630.1, on the reverse strand, counting down.
TTTTTTTTGTATTTTTTTAATGTATTTGGTACATGGCCTCACCACACATTCTGACTGTTAGTGCTCTTCCTGTTTTCATCCTCCCCAGCTCTGGGGTTACAGGCTGTCACCACCACACTTGGACTCAGTGGCTGGCTCAGCATGTGGTGCCGAGGATCGAACCCCAGTCCTTGCATCTGCCTGAGTAGGCGCTTAGTTTGCTGAGCTATCTCACTGGCCCCTATTTTTTATTTAAGTGGCTGGCTTATAGTATACTGTTTGCCTGGTTTCCTCTTGGAAGGGCGTCTAGCTGTGATACCTTCACGGTGGTGTTCTTCCTCAGAAGTTTGCTGAAATCTTTTTGTACATCTCTTCTTCCCATGTGCCTGGTTCAGTTGCCCAAGTCCATTAACAACTGCAGAATCATCCTCAAAGAATAAATCAAGTTAGGACTTGCTCCCGCCCTCGTAGCACCTCCCTCTCGTTGGCTGAAAAAGTGAGTGCAAAGATGCTGCTAGAAGAATGTAATTTAGTGGCAGGAATACCATTTAAATGGGAAAGCTTTTTCCTCCTCTCCGGGATGACTCTTATCAGGATTTCACTTGGCTTCCCTCTGTTTTACAGTGGAAAATTAATAAACGTTTGGATGCAATCTTAAGCCAAGGTCGGCAGCTGCTGCTGTGCTTATTTCAAATGCCTGTTTTCTTCCACCCGTGTCCTACTCTTCTGAATCCCGTTATCAGTGCCTGCACATTTTTGATAACTGATTGTCCTTACGTTGGAAGGATGCTGCCTGGATGGTTGCACCTCCACCAGAGATGCCAGCCAGCTGCAGCACACCGGGAGACAGCGAAGGACGTTCCTGGCCTGGGGCCAAAAGGAGCAGGAGAAATTTACACGTGTTTGACATTTACATTCTTTTGAGTAGCTTTTGTCTCTTTGAAGATACCCTGAACCTACTGTCCTAAGCAGAAGGGGGAAGCCTCCGTGTAAGGTAAATAAGAAAGCCAACTTTGAACATGGAGAGTGAGAGGAAGAGTTAGAAGTTCTTCTCTTGTTATGAGCCTTTTTTGGGGATAGGAAGGAACAAAATTCCAATAGGAACGAAGTGACGAGGACCTTAGCTTCTGATGTGTCAGAAAAAGTCTCTACTCAAGACACAACATGTCCCGAGGGTTTGCTGTGCCAATGCTTCCCACCAGCACCTTCCTGCCTCTCCCTTGCTCCCGAGCCCAGCCAGGGCGTTTTCTGCATTATGGATCACATGTACAGTGCAGCCGAGAAGACATGTAGGGATCTCTGCCCTGGGACAGCACAGGCTTATTGCATGCTGAGCTTCCGACCTCAAAGGATACAACAGTTTTATATCAGGGCCAGAAAGCCTAGCAATCAAGCCCCAGAGGCAGTGTCGGTACCCTGTCATTATTTTACTTCCTACCAAGTGCGGAAGAAGTTATCGTGTGGTGCCTTCTCTGGAAAGCAAGATAAACAGTTTTATTTTGTAATAATGGGCTGAAAAAAGCTGGTGATCTTTTTAGATGAACACATCCAACACAATATACAGTACGAACTGACTTTGTATGAAACCAGTAGTTGCTTCTTCCATTATTTAAGAGCCTCAATAGCTGATAGCAAAGAACTCAGCTCCTGGATTTATGCTGTTTATATAGTTGAAACAGCTTCTTTTTAACTTGTTAAGCATTTGAAATCCTTTCCCTGAAGGAAAATTTTATAGTGTTAAAGGAGATGTTCTGGTTGATTCAAGGTACAAGTGAGTCTGTCGTGTTTTTATCTACAGGGTCTACAGGGTCTCACTACACAGATGGACTCATAGTGATCATCCTGCTTTCAGCCTCCCAAGTGCAGGGATTATAGGTGTGCGACCACCACACCCAGGCTCACTCACTGCCTCAGCATGCCCTGGGAGCAGGGCTGTTAGGGCATACCAGGGATCGAACCCTGGCCCCTGCATCTGCCTAAGCAGGTACTTTATTCTACTGAGCTACCGAACTGGCCCTGAGGTCTGTCCTCTTCCTTCTCTCTTCATCTGACCAAGTTTCTGCTGAATATCAGTAAATCCTGTGGGCTGTACAAAGCAGAATTAGCAAAGCTATCCCCTGAAGAGGCCAGAGAAACATATGTTACTGGGACAGAAATGACCTCCATGAATTCACTTCTGTGAATTCAATTAATGTCATCAGTGGGTAGAACAGGCTTTTTCTGTTGTCTCCACTTTTGAGAAATTTATTGAATTAAGAGAGATTTTATAGTTTTTAAGATTTATTTTTCATTTGAATGATTGGATAGAACCAACACATTTTTGCGATCTGAAATGCCTAAGGGTCATATGAATATTTGTTTCTATTCTCAACTCCCAAAATGATTTAGTATGGTCTGTCTCTTTTATCCATTTTCTGGCAGTCAACACTAAAGGACATATTTGGCCTCTTCTGAATTTCTGTAAATTTTGATCTGAATGTGAAGCGATGAAAGATCAAGCTGAGGGTCAAGAAATGTTTGCCAAATAAAATGAAAAACTTTGTTTCCAGCATATGAAATCAAAGGCAACAGGGAGAGGGTTGCAAGTCAATGAAGGTTCCTAGAAAACCTCACAGATCCCAGAATCTGCAATTTATCATTAGATGCAAGCTTAAGTGTGTCAGAATATTTTGAATATTAAATGATAGAAGCTGGCTTAAGCAAAGAAAAATAAGGTTTTTTTTTTTTTTTCCCACTGAGGATAAGGAAACTATCAGGGAGACACTCTTCCTCAGTAAGAAGAAGCTTGGCTTTGTCTCAGATGTTCAGCTGCTATTCCTTGAGATTTTCTATTTGATGGTGTGCATGGAAGTCCAGGTGGATAGAACCAGCATCGGTGCGTGATTGCTGTGTATTTAGAGAACTTGGAAAGAGCCTCAAGAGATGGCTCGCCTAGCTCCTGCTAAGTCTCACAAGCTGATGCGGGCATGAGAGGCCCTGAAGCGCTGCCCACAGCTATCTCCTCAGGTCCTTTTGAGAGAGGTTGATTCCAGGGAGGACACCTCAGATGGTTTCTTAGAGGTAGTGTGTCCGAACTGGCACTGCAATATGGCTACTATCTCAAAGTGGCAATGGGTAGAGCAGAACACTCTGCACCTAGCACTGAATGTGAGCCTGGAACGGCAAAGAACAGTGTCTTCCAGAAATTCAAGTAGATACATAGGTCGGTATAAGTCCTGAAAACGAGGCTGAAGATGTGGGTATAGACTGGAGCATTCTGGAATGGTAGAAGAGAGCCCCAGGTTTTAGTTTGTGTGCTATTACAGGTTATTGACCTCACTCTACTTCCTCGCTCTCTCTATCCTTTCTTTTCTTCCTTGCCTCAGGGATCCCTTGCTTCCATCCTCATTTCTTCCCTCCTTCCCTTGCTTTCACCACTTACGATCCCTCCGTTCTTCCTCTCTGTCTCCGCTCCTCTCTCCTTGATCAGATCTCTCTTTCTCCCACCCCTTTGGCTGACAAGTCCTCGCTCCATTTGTCATGTTCGTTCTCATTCATTCTCTCCCTCTCTCCTCCCACAGCAGTTTGCTTCCTTTGAGGCTTCTTGCCTTCCTCCTGCCTTTACTATCATATTTAAAAAAATACATCCCCAAAGGGAAGCTTCCAGAGAAGGAATTCAACTCACTCTCAACTGATGCTATTTGAAAGCAGTTACATCTTCTTCTTTTTAGAAGCATGACGTGCTAACATTTCCCAGGGATGGTGGTTTGACACTGAGGTAGTCACTACTCAGGACTATGGAGTCTAGCTGAGGAGCTTGCTGAGGACTCTGATGGCCAGACAGCGTGGCTCTCTGAAATAGGACATGACGGGGGCCACAGCTATGCATCCTAAGTCTAAGGACAGAAGCAGTATCTCTCCTTTTTTAAAAATCAAGATTAAAACTTTAAGCAGGCTGAGTATGTGTCAAAACAGAAGGGAAAATATCAGTTAATGTCTAAGATAGAAAGGCCTTGGGTAAACTGTAATTTCTTTTTGCATTAGAACAGAGGTATATTGCTTTTCTCCACTTTAATGTGCCTTTAATGGATTTATTTCTAAATGTAAAAGGAATAAAAGCATATTTTAAAAGTTTTTGACTGCATATAGCAGTGCAGAGAAAAAGGGATGAAAACACTTAAAATGTGAGGACTCTCTCTAGCCTATTTCTCCTGTTCATGGCTTTATAGGATTCAACATTGTTGCTGCTTTAATTAGGGATCAGCTTCTTTTTCAGTCAGTTGTATATTATACTTAATTAAATATATTTTTTTATAACTTGCCATTGTTTATTGTCAGCCATGCTCTTACAAAAAGTTGATTTAAATTTTTTATGTCGAATAGCACAGTTGTACTGATTTATTAGCACCCAGTGTTTTTATGAGTTCTAGACTAAAGTGGGCCCATTCTGTATGATTTTGTTTTTTCAGCTCCTTTGATGTTTCCTGCACAGGAAGCATGATTGGACCTGGGCTGACCCCACAAACCTCTCATGTGCTCAGTGGTAGGCTTTTGGGGGTGGCTGAGCCATGGGGGTGCAGTGGGTGTGTTAGCGCTTGTGTCTAGCAATCCTCGTGGGGCAGTCTTGGGGTGGGTTTTTAGAGTTTGTAACTAATTCATGATCTGCTGGGACTATGGGCGTGAGGGCTGCTGGGATTATGGGTGTGAGTACTACTCCCAGCCTGGGGCAGAGAGCCTGAATGCAGTTTAGGGAAGACAGAATTCCTCTCTGTAGCCGTTGTTGCTCCTGCTCCTCCCGTTTGCTCTTGCTCTTAGCTGCTGCCAGGAAAGGTTGCTCTCTGCCATGAGCCCCTTTGCCTTGGAGCCAGCTGAATGGGGGCTGAAGCTGCCAGTAACTATGAGCTGAATAAACCTTTCCTTCCCTCATTTTGAATGTCAGGTATTTGTCCCAGCAATGAGAGAAGAGCAACTGAGCCATGGTGGGAAGTGACACTTCTTCCACAGTGGGCGTCACCAGCAACATGACCCCGAAAGTTGTCTTCCTTCTGGGCTTCTCCTGCGGCTCTCTCAGCTTCCTGTTTACCGTGATGTGAGCAGCTTACTGTTCACTCTTGCCCTGCCTTGCTATTTCTGCCTGGGAACCTGCTGACTTTGAATTGTAACCACAAGCTCAAATAAACCTCTCTTCAACAAGGGGTGCTGGGTGTTGCGTCCCAGTAATAGGAATGTGGTTACAAGTCCAAATGCAATTCTGTATAATGTATTTTAAAATGTTTTTTCAATGAAGTGTATCCTATTTCTGAGGCCTTGTTTCCTTAGTACCAGGATTGATTTCACTTATGATCAGAGTCTCTTCAGTCAGCTAGAAAGCTCTAGAAGTAGGAAGTTCATGCCTGGTGCTAAAATTGGATTTTGGAGACATTGTTGACCCAGGAAAATACTGTTTTGCCAAATACACTTTTCTGTAACATCTCTGATTTTTCTCAAAATTTCAGAGGTTATGTAACAAACACCTACTCCTACTTAACAAACTAACATTTGTTGTAGTTATTTTAGATCATCATGCAATAGAGCAAGCACTGTTGGATTCTGTTATCCTTTGTGCATAGAAGGCTGGGGTGGCTTCTGGAATTTGTAATTGATTATTGTGGAAATGAGTGCTGCTCTTGCCCTGGGGCAGGAGATTTGCATTTCACTGTAAGGGAGGAAGAGAAGTCAGCTGCTTGAGCTGCTGCTAGCTCTCCCTGCTCTCTTGCTCTTGGCTGCCACCCTGGAAGGTTGCCCTCTGCCATGTGCTGCTCTGCTCTGCCTTGGAGCCAGCTGAATATGGACTGAAACCTCCAGTAACTGTGAGCTAAATCCACCTTTCCTTCCCTCATTTTGAGTGTCGGGTATTTGCCTCAGCAACGAGAGAAGAGTAGCTGAGACAGATTCCTATTACTTTGTTTAGTGAGATCTTGTATTGTTTCTAATGCTGATTTTTTTCTTTATATCTCTGTTTCCTATTCTGTGTGTGCGCGTGTGCGCACTTGTGCAGGGTCTCTGTAGCTTGAACTCTTAGCGATCCTCCTGTTCTCAGCCTCCCCAGCTCTGGGATTACAGATTCACACCACCATAGCCAGACTCAGTCACTGGCTCAGCACTCCTGTGGGGGCAGTACTAGTGCAGCACATGGTGCTCCCGATCGAACCCTGGCCCCTGCACTTGCCTAAGCAGTCTATTTTGTATTCTTTAAAAATAAAAATAATAGCCGGGCATGGTGGCTCACGCCTGTAATCCCAGCACTTGGGAGGCTGAGGCAGGAGGATCGTTGTGAGTTCAAGACCAGCCTGGGCTACAAAAGTGAGCTCAAAGCCAGCCTGAACTGCACAGTGAGACCCTGTCTCAAAAAAAAAAAAAATAAATAAATAAAAATAAAAAAAATAAAAAATAAAAATAAAAATAAAAAATGAAATAAAATGGAGTGAACAGTATTAGCAAAAGCTAGCGCTAGGATTTCTCAGACGTTTATCACCTGTATTTTCCCCTGATTCGAAGTGTGAATGCTTAACTTGGCTGCCTGCTTGTGACCGCCAGCCGAGCATCAAATAGGGATCTCAAAGCCGATGCTGCAAACTGTATTTCCCTTGTAGAATCTCCTATCTTAATAAATGAAAGCTGCACCCATGCTTATAGCAAAAGAGAGAGAGAAGTCACATCTTACAACTACTGTAAAGTTCAACTTCCCTAGATGTAATCAGCGTCCTGATGTTGGTGAGAAACCTTCTTACCTGTGTTTCCATACTTTCTTCTTTAAAATTGAGGGTCTTCATAATTTACAACTAGTGTACTCTCTGTATTTAAAATTTTGTTTTGGTACCATTCTATTGTATCATAGAGACGGTGGACAATTTTATTTAATCCCCTCAAGATTTAGTATGTGCATTAAGGAAACAGCTGATGCTAGAGTGACAGGAAGAGGCGCGCAGATTTAGGCCAGGCACGTACACGGGAGCTGCACAGATAGAAGGGTCAAAAAAACCAGGTGGTTGAGGCTTAAAGAGCATCTTGAGCTCTTGGGCCTGGCAGGTTCTGCTGGAGAGGTGCTGAAACACGTTGGGGGGCTGTGGGGATACGTGCGTGAGGAAAAGAAGTGTCGTGGCGTGGTAAAGCACCACAGGTTGTGCTCTGGGTCGCACAAGCGGGGCAGTACTGGTCTTGGGCTTCCTTCCCTGTGTGAGGGGAGATGAAGGAGAGTTCATGACCATCGCATTCCTCCTAGAGGAACGTCATAGTCAGGTGAGAGAACTTTGGAGAAGAGAGAGAGCAGCCTTCTGCTTTGGGAGGGCAAGAGGAGCAAGGACTCCGGGGCGTGAGAAGGCCAGAGCGGCCCTTGTATGTAGATGGTACAGGGCCTCAGCTCAGGCTTCTAGTGATCCTCCTGTCTCAGCCTTCCCGGCACTGGGATTACAGGCATGTGCCACTATGCCTGGTCTAGGTGGCTGACTCAGCATGCCTGGGGGTGGGGCTGGCACAGCATGTGGTGCCAGGGATCGAACCCCAGCCCCTGAGCTTGCCTAAGCAGGCACTGCATCTGCTCAGCTATCTCGCTAGATGGGCTTGGGGCTTTTCTACAAAGTACTCAGCAGGGCCCATGTGCCCTGCTTTCTGCTGTCCGGCAAAGTGTGTCCCTCCTATTTTCTGCTTGAAAATAGGCTTTGTAATAGTTTCAGTGTTGATTAGTGATAGGTTCTGGCCCTAGTATGAATTGCTGAATCATTATGGTGGTCATCTAATATGGCTGAAACCCTTAAAACAACAGCTTATCTTCCCAAAGACCACCTCCCCCTTCTTCTCCAACTCAGCCCAGGGTCCAATTTCCTTCCACTTGTCCCACCACCTCCAGGAAGGCCCCAATCAGCTCCTCAGGTAAATCTAAACATACTCCTCAAATCCCACCCCTGGTAAAAGATCATACATAAAAGCCTCAGCCTCCCTTTGTTCCAATTCAGAGAATTCCTTATCTTCCCCGAGTTCTCTCCGTGTCCTCCAAGAGAATAAAGCCCTTTTCCCTTTTCTCTTTTTCCTTCTGCCTGTTTCTCGGCTGCGACACCATGAAAAACCTATCAGGTAGTTCTTTAATTTCTCTGTTAATCCTTATTGTATCAAAACAATAAGGATCTATCTGCCATCTATCCACCCATTGTCTCTTTGACACACTGATGTCCCTGCAGTGATGCCCACAGTTGTTATTCTCAAGCTTTTCATTCCCATCCAAACTGAGTGGCCTGCCGTCGTATTTACTGCACAGCTCATTTGCACTCTTGTTGGTGTGGTGAGCACCGGCTTGTGTTCCTCGCTTTCTGGTCAGTCTAGTTTTCAGAGAAGTAGCTCTGTCCTCTCTTTGTTATTTTCCTTGGGCTATTTGTCTTTTACTTAATTATTTGGAAAACTTGCTTACTTATTCTTGAGGCTGGTCCTTCGTGATGTAAATGCTTTTTATTTTTTATTTTTATTTATTTATTTGTTTGGCAGGACCAGGTTCAAACTTAGAACCTTGCGCTTGTCAGGCAGGCACTTGTGCCACGGAGCTATCTCTCTGGACCCGTGAATTCTTTTTAATGTCCCTTTTTAGATTGTAGATTGTTTGCTTATGGTGATGGTTGCTATATTGCAGGTTTTACTTTTTTATTTTAAGGAGAATAAAAGCTAATGAAAATCATTATAAAATGAAATTCCAAGTTTTATTTTGTTTAAAATCAAATTTGTCTCTCAATGTTATCTAAGAAGTATATTTTATATGTTTAAAAAATCATATTCCTATAGGTTTTGCTAGGTATTTTAAGGTTCACTATTCTGTTTACATGTTTATCTATTTAGACTTTGTCTTGGGAAATATTCTGAAGAATCTAAGCTGTTTTCATTTTTCCACTTAAGAAACTATTTTTATCATTATTGAATATACCATTTTCCTCACTAGCTTGAAATTTCATTCTTCTCATTTTAAATTTTCCATGTATATATGGATTTATTTCTAGGCTCTCCAGTTGTGGTTTCTTTCCTGTCTCTGCTGTAATTATTGTCCCCTAAATTATTATTCTTAAAAATTAGTATAAATATTTCTCTGATTTCCATCAAAAATGCTCACTAAATGTCGTGTTTGGAGGCAGGGCAGGGTGGAAGGGCCAGGGACGAGGTGCGTGCTCAGGCATGCTCCTTCCCAGGGGTCTCCCTTCTCTCCTTACTTTCCGGGAACCAGGCAGTGAGCATCCGCCCTCTGCCACGCCATCATGAGAGTGACTGATACAGTGTCCTAGAAATTTTAGGATCAGCTCTTTGATCAGAAATTTCAGGAATTTTTCTAAAGATGCCTTGATCATACACAGCCTACTTTGAGATTGGACATTTTTCTGCCCACCCATCCAAATAGAATACTGTAGCTTTCCATTTGTTCAAGTTTTTTATATCCTGTAATTTGGCAGATTTATTTTGATAGGACTAACATGATTTACATTAAATTTGTATTTCAGTGATCACACGTGTTACTTCTTAAATGGGTCCTAATTATCTTTGGGCAATGTGTAAAACACTACTGATTTCATTTTATATCATGTGTCCAGAAAACCTACAAATCTTTATTAGCTTCATCAAAAAAGAATGTGTAATTTAAAAATGACTTGAATCTTTCAGGTGACCAAATACTTTTTACCTAATTTTTTTTTTTTTTTTTTTTTTTTT